>PVIU01002820.1:0-20000 GCA_004026605.1 Ondatra zibethicus
CACCTTCACCTCACTGTACACCCAACACCTTCACCTCACTGTACACCCAACACCTTCACCTCACCGTACACCCAACACCTTCACCTCACTGTACACCCAACACCTTCACCCCACTGTACACCCAACACCTTCACCTCGCTGTACACCCAACACCTTCACCTCACTGTACACCCAACACCTTCACCTCACTGCCACACACAGAATAAAATTTTAAAATGTTATTAAAAAAAGATATATATGGACATATATCTGTTTTGTGAAATATATGGTTGTCTGAGCCAATATCTGGTGTTGTTGGACATAACATTTAAAAAAAAGAAAAAGAAAAGGAAAATCAGATATCTCAGCTTTAAAGCTCAAACTTGACAGCTGTCGCAGTAACTCCCCTGCAATCCCAGCTGCCGGGAAGATGGGGCCAAGAGGATGGAGGTTGCTTTGACAACACCAGGAAATCTTTTTTTTTTTTTTCTCTTGGTTTTTCGGGACAAGGTTTTTCTGTGTAACAGCTCTGGCTGTGCTGGAACTTGCTTTGTAGACCAGGCTAGCCTCGAACTCACTGAGATCCGCCTGCTCCCAAGTGCTGGGATTAAAGGTATGTGCCACCATGCTCTGCATACATCGGGAAATCTTATCTCAAAATAAAATATTTTTAAAAATCTGAAGTCAAAAATGGGATTTATAGTAGGAGTTGTACCTTAGTGGTGGAAACTGCGACACACATGCACAAGGCCCAGGGTTCAAGCCTACTGCTGGGAAAGAAAAAATTCTTAAATTCAAAAACCTTGATTTAATTAGTGCATGTAAAACAATCTTTTTGACTTTTAAAAGGTTGTCCTGTGGGGAGATGGCTCTGTTGGAAGCACTGGCTGCTCTGCCAGACAATGCAGGTTCAATTCCCAGCACCCACATGGCAGCTCATAACTGACTGTCACTCCAGTTCCAGGGAATCCGAGGCCCTGTTCTGGCTTCCATAGAGATTAGTCACACATGTGTGTGTGCACGTGCACACACACACACGACAAAACACACAACACATAAATAAACCTTTAAAACAAATTGTCCTGTATGAGAAGCTGGCTTAGTTGTTTTGCTGTCATGTGATGTCACGTTCCACTAGACCAGCCTCAGAAACTGGGAGGTCAGTGGCAAGCAGAGGAAGGCTGGGCCAGTCCGTCTCTCAAATTGTCTCAGCACCACAGAGTATCCTGGAGAATGATGCAGATTTAGGGTAGAGATGTGGGAGTAAAAATGAGAGAGAAGAGGGAGAGTATCTCAACTCTAAGACGGTATCCTGGCCAGGAACCAACCTGAAGCCTAGGATCCCATAGAAACATCTGCTTGGTGCCATCGGCACCACCCTTGGCCGCACAGCTCTGCTGGGAAGCCCACCTTCAGGCATGGCACTTGGTGAGCTTTGGGACAGTCTGGAGGGCAAAATCAACACCAGAAGCTGTGTTTACTTAGATTGTAGTGAGGCAGGCTTCCCAAGGAGTCATATTTACTCAGGCCTCAAAGCTTATTAGCTAGATTAGGGAGCAATTTGCTTACCCTGTCAACCATTCTCTCTCTCTCTCTCTCTCTCTCTCTCTCTCTCTCTCTCTCTCTCTCTCTCTCTCTTTGGGGTTTATATGCATCAGTATCTGAGGTCTATTGGTTTGTGTGGCTGGAGGGGGAGACTGTAGTGCATGGGTGTGGGAGGGCCTCCCAATAGGCTATTTCAAACCACCTGTTTCAATTAATCTAGGGGTTCCCTCATCTAAATATTCTTGTTTTAAGATGAAAGGAATGGGCCATTAGCTTAATCCCATTCCTGGCCTCTGCTTGCAAGACTTTGGATCCCATTCTCACTTCCTGAATTTGATTCCATAAAAATGTCTTTGGTCTGGAAAACAAGTGAAGATATCAGCAGTCACTGGCTCCCTGCCATTGTTTGTCTCACGGTGAGCTTGCGTGAACGCTACCCAACTACCGATTCTTCTATCGCTATGACAAAATGCATGACAGAAATAACTTTTAAAGAATTTTTTATGGCTCATGATGTCAGTGGGCTCAATCATCCATTGCTTGGCCCTTGTACTTGGGCAGAGAATCATTGCTGTGTAGGCACAGGTGAGAATGATTCACTTCATAACCAACCAGGAAGCAGCCAGAACTAGTATAGCTCTGGGACCACTGTCAGCGACTTACTTCCCTGGCCTAGAGTTCCCACAGTCCCCCAAAACAGCACTTGTTAAGGGCCAAGCGTTCAAAGCATAAGTCTATGGGAGGCTTTTCATTTTCAACCCTTAACAGCCACTGATTTTATGTGTATAAAGTAATTAGCACAGCACCTAGGTTGTAGTAAAGAGTACATGTGAGCTATTATCACTGTTAAAACACGATGCTCTGGGCTGGATATGGCTCAGGGATGGAGCTTGCTTAGCATGTGTGACAGCCTCAGATCAGCACATAGGAGGACAACAATGACAATAATAATACTGAAAGTAAAAACCACTACTGCACAATTATTTTTGTAAGCTTTCCCTCTTCTAACCCCTTGAGCCTACTGTAGTAAACCCAGGACAACAGAATTGTTCTGCTCACAGGAACATTCTACCTGATAGCCAGGATCCCCCAACTCTTGGAAACTGAAGTAAACCTAGTCAGAATCTGTTCAAACGGTTTCTACAAAGGAAAAATGATTTTCCCACTCTGAGTGCTGAATCGGATTTTAAACTTCTTGGAGATTCTAGACAATTTGATAGCATATGTTGTAAAACTTCTTTAACTCCTGACCTACTGAAGATAGCAAATGGTTTTCTTAGAAACAAAAGAATGACCCTCTGTTACTGGTGTGTGTGTGTGTGTGTGTGTGTGTGTGTGTGTGTGTGTGTGTGTAGCAAGTTTACCTACCGCTAAAGACTAACTTTTTAGTCTTTAGTTTGAGCCTGAGGTCCCAAACCAAATGCCTTGCTCCACCCTCTTCTGTTCCATCTACTGCTCCTGCTCCTGCATAGATGATTCCCCACAAAGCCTCCGTGACAGAACTAGGGATAAACTAATAGATTTTAGTGTCAGGGAAGGGGCATAGCATGAAGGTATTTAAAGCAATGGGCCCATTCTCTCTAAAAACTAACCAAAATAAAATTTGAGTGAAACTTTGGAAATCTGAGTACCTACCATGCCTACATTTATCCTGGAACACCAGGATACCTGTGGGACCTAAATCAGAAGTGGGGACTGTGCTTGGAGACACAGTATTTACTCTCCCAGGGATAAATAGAAGGCTATGCCCACCTTTTCCTCCCGCACTCCCAAGTCTGTCACTCTGTCTTTTGTACGTATTGATTCTTTTTAGAAACCAACTATGGAAGACCTAAGTTCAAGTAGCAATGGATTTGGAGCCCCAAGAGTTGAAGAAACATCACTGCCAAACCTGATCTAGTCCAGGCGCCTCTAAGATCTCTCTCAAGGCCTTGTATTAAGATATGGGAGCCCCAGCTGCCCTCTGCCCACCGGGAAGGCTTAAGAGAGTGCTTTAGAAAGCTTCACTCTTGGGCTAGCCAATTGCATTCGTAGGAAGCATATGATCAGCTCTCTAGTGTGGAACTAGCTGCAGAGGAATGTGTACAATAGGTCTCTAATCTAAGCGGTAGATTAAAATCCCCTCGATGGCTATAAAACAAATACACAGTGCGTTAAAAACCACAAGTGAAACTGTGCAGTCAGAGGTCCAGCGTGGCCTAAGTCCAGAAGGTGTCCTACAGGTGAGCTTGGCATGTGAACACAAAGTGCTTCCAGGAGAAGGTGGAATATGAGCTGGGCTTGCTGCGCTCAAAGAGCCCCACCTCCACCTTAATCCACGAGTATCCACCGCTCAAATATTGTCTTAGCAACCGTTTACTGATTAACTCTACCCAGCTGACCAGGCCAGCATCAATGCCGCCGCTGGAATTCCAACTTCTATCGTAGCCTCGCAAAGTTCCAAGGCCAGAACGGATTTGAGGTCAGCTAAGCCAAACTCTCTGTCATTGATAGGAAAGACACCCGAGGACATGCGTCAGCACACTTCCTGGGAAGGCTGATCTTGTTGGCTGTGGATAGCTGGCCGAAAGATCCACCCTTGAAGGAGTAGGGTTAAGAAGGAGTAGTTAAGACGCAAAGCACACTTGAACAATCAGTCCCACCACATGACTAACACCCCATCATCTCCAAGATTTGATCCACCCCGGAACAAATCGCATGACCATTGCTGCTCATTGAATTATGCCTCAACCCAACCCAGACACTAGAGCAGCAGCCATATTGTAGCTATCAAGTCAAACCTATAGTCAGTGTGGAGAGGGAGTCTGGACCCAGGCTAGCTCCCAGCCCCAATTAGAGGTCCATGACGACAAGACTGGCTCTTCTTTGTGTGCAACCAAGCCCAGCCTGCCACCTTCTACCTGACACACAACTTTTCATGTAGTTTTGCCAGACCACACAGAATTGTTTGCATTGTACTAAATGTTACAGAATTCATTATGAGTGAGAGATATAAAGCATGGGAAATATGGCAGAGGGTGGGATGGGGATAGAAAGATGGCTCAGCAATTAAGTGTACCAACTACTCTTCGAGAAGACCTGGGTTTGATTCCCAGCACCCATGAGGCAGCTCACAACCACCTCTATATAACTCTTGTTCTAGAGGATCTGACACCCTCTTCTAGCTCCTGTGGGAACCAGGTATGCATGTGGTGTACCGGTATTTATGCAAGCAAACACTCATACAAATGAAATAAAAATACATTTTTTTCAGATTTAAGGGAGGGAAAAAGGATATCTAAAACACTTACCTCCCCAAATGCCTCTGGGTTTCTCTATTTGGAGAGCTGTTCCCATTCATGAGAAAGGTGATGAAGTTACTGCTTCCTTTAGAGAACAGCTTTATAATGGTCCATGTGAAGTCAAGGGCAAACACTGCTAAAATCCCTACATGATATCTTCCCAGCAGCTCTATGAAGTGCATGTTCCTGCGAGCCCATCTGCGAGATGGAGAAATGGAACTCAGAATAATAGAGACTTCAGAGACCAGAGACCCTGAGGTAGTGCCTGATTCTGGGAAAGGAGCAAAGATTGGGCTGGGTTTTAAATGTTGGGTAGATTCTGATATCAATATTTAGGTAGAAAGGCAGAAGATCTGTGAGGAAGCATGGTGTGGGAAGTTCTTCTGTATATGCATTGCTTTTCCTGGTTAATAAAAAAGCTGTTTTCGGCCAATGACTTAACAGAATATAGCTAGGCTGGAAGAGATATAGAGAGAGTAGGTGGGATCAGAGAGATGCCATGGAGCCTCCAGAGGGGAAAAGTGCGAGCTGCCAGCTGGAACCTTGCCAGTATGCCATGAGCCTTACAGTAAAATATAAAATAATAGAAACGGGTTAACCAAAGATATAAGAGCTAGCTAGCAATACGCTTAAATGATTGGCCAAGCAGTGATTTAAGTAATTTAATTTCTGAGTGCTTATTTCATAGTCTGGGCAGCCAGGAACAAACCAGCAGCCTCCTACTACAGACAAGCAGCCTCCTACTACAGAAACATTACCAGCAGGACAGGAAGACAGAGGTTACCACTGTCTAGAGGAGTTTCAGAGAGAAATGCAGTGCTGGCCACGGCGGACACAACTTTAATTCCAACAGGTAGCGACAGGAACATCTCTGAATTCAAACCCAACCTGGTTTACATAGCCACTTCCAGGCACTACAGGGCAACACCCCTTCTCTAAAACAGACTAAAAGAATAAGATGTAGTGTCAAAGACAAGAGACAAATTAGATAAGAAACGAACAATCCATGGGATGTGGCAATTAGAAGGTCAGAGTTGAGCATGGCAGGCATACTCCTCAGTGGGTTTTCTGGGAAAGGAAGTGAGAATGAGGGAAAGTTCCTCCTTCCGAGAAGACTTGGTGTTTGTCCGAGGCAAGAGGCAGCAAGCAGTGAAGAGGGAGATGTTGGGAATGGTGGAGAAGAGGAAATTTGGATTAGCTAAAAAAGAATAAAGGGAGAAACAAAATGTCCTGCACATCAGCAACCCTACTCTTCCCAAAGCCTATGCAAGGGTTCGTTTTTTAAGATTTTTGTTTTCATTGGTGTCTGTCTGTCTGTCCATCCGTCCATCTATCTGTATATGTATGTGTGTGCATGTGGATGCTCTCATAGGCCAGAAGGTGTCAGATCCCTTGCAGCTAGATTCCAGACAGTTGTAAGCAGGAACCAAACTCAGGTCTTGTACAAAAGTAGCATGCACTCTTAACTGCTGAGTTATCTCTCCAACCCTGATGATGATGATGATGATGATGATGATGATGATGATGATGATGATGATAATGATAATGCTGCTGCTGATGATGATGATTAACTTTTATTTTATGTGCATTAGGTTTTTGCCTGCATGTGCATCTGAGTGAAGGTGTCAGAATTCCTGGAACTGGAGTTACAGACAGTGGTGAGCTCCCATGTAGATGCTGAGGATTAAACCCAGGTCCTCTAGAAGAGAAATCAGTGCTCTTAACTGCTGAGCCATCTCTCCAGCCACCACCCCACCTTCAATTATTTTTTAATGGACTATTTTTAGAGTAGTTTTAAGATCTCAAATGGGCCAGGCATGCTGGTGCACACCTTTAATCCCAGCACTAGGGAGGCAGATGGATCTCTGTGAGTTCCAGGCCAATCTGATCTACACAGTGAGTTCCAGATCAGCCAAGGCTACAAACAGAAACCCTGTTTCAAAAGTTGAAAAAGGGTGGCGGGGGGGGGGATCTCAAATAGAATGGGTAGTATAAAGGTTTCCCACATGTGTGCTTTCTCCCAGCACCAATGACGTTCCCCAGTGTAGTCCACTGCCGTTGAGGAACCTGCGCTGACATACTCCTATCGCTCAGGGCTCACTGTTTCCATCAGGGCACAGCATAGCACATTCGATGGGCTTAGACAAATAAGTAATGATGCATGTTGTTAGAGTTTAGATGTAAAACATCTCCTTTGGGCCCAGGGTGTTTGAACACGATCTCTGGCTGGTGGTAGTGTTTTAGAAACTCTAGAGGAAGGAAGTCGGGCTTTGAGAGTTATTCTCCTACCCGATCTCAGGCCCAAGCTTGCTGCGCCTTGCTCCTCTGAGATATGAAGGGTCCCAGGTGCATGCTCCCATGGCTATGAGCTCTGCCATGCTCTCTCCATCACGATGGACTGTACTCCTTCAAACTGTGCATCAAAATATATCCCTCTTTCCCTAAGCTGCTTCTGCCAGGTATTTCTGTCACAGTAAAGATCAAAGTAATTAATACATGTGTTTACCATGACAGTATCATGGAGAGTAGTCACATTGTCCCTCCCAAATCCTCTACTTCAGACAAATTATCAAGGAAACAGAAAACAAGGCTGGTTTTGTGTTTTTGCTTCTTTAAAAATAGCAAGATTGCCAGGTGTGGTGGTGCACACCTTTAATCCCAGTACTTGGGAGGCAGAGGCAGGTGGATCTCTGTACCGGGTCAGCCTGGTCTACATAGAAAATTCCAGGACAGCAAACTACAGAGAGAGGCCCTGTCTCAAAAGAAAGAGATGGATAGAGAAAGGGGGAAGGGAGGGAGGGAAGGAGGGAAGGAAGGAAGGAAGAAGGAAGGAAGGAAGGAAGGAGGAAGGAAGGAAGGAAGGAAGAAGGAAGGAAGAAGGAAGGAAGGAAGGAAGGAGGAAGGAAGGAAGGAAGGAAGGAAGGAAGGAAGGAAGGAAGGAAGGAAGGAAGGAAGGAAGGAAGGAAGGAAGGAAGGAAGGAAAGCAGGCAGGCAGGAAGGGACAAGAGAAGCAAACACACTAAAAGGATGCTCTCTGTCTTGGGCTTTGTGCTTTGCACTTGGTGATTCGATATCGATTTGATCTTTTTGTTTTGTTGTTTTTGTTTTCCCAGACAGGGTTTTCTCTGTAGCTTTGGAGCCTGTCCTGGAACTAGCTCTCATATATCAGGCTGGCCTCGAACTCACAGTGATCTACCTGCCTCTGCCTCCTGAGTTCTGGGATTAAAGGCGTGCACCACCATCACCCGACTTACTTGATCATTTAAAAACTTCAGAACCCACCTGACCACAGATGATGCCATCAAGTCCTAGTTCTGTGAGGCTGGAGTTCAGAGCATCCGAAGTACCAGCGCTGAAGGGGCTGACAAAGCAGGCAACCCCCTGCCATCTTCCCATAGTCAGTTAGGAGGGCAAAGTCAGAGCAGTTAAATCTCTGGCATTCCCTGTAGCCTGTCAAAGGTCAACACTAAACCAGACAACTTCGTCCTGAAAAAGTGTCTTCTTTTCTTTCATGTAAGATACATTTTCAAATGTACCTTTCAAAAAAGGTACATTCTTTCAAATAAGGTACACTCAGAGATCACCTGCTTCCCCATTAAACATTTATTAAGTACCTACTATATGGGAGTAGCAATTTGCTTTGGATATGTAATAATCTACCCTCAAAACAGAAACATTTATTCTATCTTACAATGCTATATATCCAGGCAAAAAGAAAGGCTGTGACACAGGGACAGCCTGCATCAGTAGAGGGACAAAAGTGCTCCCAAATGGCGGTTTATGCTTCAGAAGCTCAAAAGAAGCACTTGGTAACCAGGCACGGTGGTATACTCCACAATACCAGCACTCAGGAGGCTAAGGATGGAGACCCTTACACCCAAGGCCAACTAGGACTACATAGAGAGATACCGCAAGATACCTCTATCTACCTCAAGATAGAGTCAGGATTGGAAGGGAGACAGAAAAGGAAATCAAGAAAACACATAGTGCTTGATAGAAGTTTCAGGCATGGGACGGGAGTCAGTTGGGTCTCAGAAAATGAAACACCGAAGTCCAGCCCTGGGACACGCTGAGCACTTTTATTAACGTCAGCTGGAAGGCCTCGCTAACCTTCCCTTGTTTCTCCCTGCTCTCCAAGCCCAGCAAGAGGTTTCCCTCTGAAATTACCTCACCAGACCCAACAACAAAGGACAAGGTTGCCTTCTATCCTCTTCAAGGCTCCATTAGCCAGGAAAAATTAAGCTCAAGAGAGAGCTGCGGCTGTTCCCACATCCAGACATCCATTGTCGCAAGCCATTGTCAGCTCTTCAGCCCATTCAGGCTCCCGAATCATTTACACACCATTATCTGTTCTTTGGGTCCATTCAACATCCAACTTGAAAAATCCTCTCCTACTCCCCAAATTTACCTACTGGCCCTAGCTCGATTTCCATTGTTACGATAAACACCGTGACTGGAAGGAAAACAAGAGTTTATTTCATTTTACACTTCCGCCTCACAGTTTGACATCACTGAGGAAAGCCAGGGCCGGGACTCAAGGAAGGAGCCGGGAGGCAGGAATGATGAAAGGAAACTTCCCCAGGAACTCCTGTTCAGCTACCCATCCTATACCGCCTAAGCCCACCTGCCTAGGGATGGTGCCACCCGCAGTGCGCTGGGCCCTTCTGCATCAATTAGCAATCAAGAAAATGCAGATGTGCTCAGCAGCCAATCAGATAGATTCTTCAGCTGCGGTTCCTCTTTCCTGAGAGGTCTCACTAGATTGTATCAAGTTAACAATAAAAACTCATTAGCGTGAGCTTCCTTTCTCTACTCCTCTGAAGACCCGCACGCAGTGTCTGGGTCTCATCTGGTTCCTGAATCCCCTTCCGTGGAGCCTTTATGCGCGTTAATGAGTTTGGATCCTCGCGCTCCTTTAGGCTGGCTACTGTCTGTTCACTGCAGTGAACCTTCTTGGGGTAGAGGGAGGGACTCGCCGCCCCTCTAAGTTCATTAGGCAAAGAAGAGAAGCAGGTGTTTGCAGTCCAGCGCAGAGCAATGGGAAACAGCGTGGAGGTCTGATGAACTTTCCAGGAGCCAATGGAAAGTCAGAAGGTGTTGCAAGAAAGGCCGGGGAAGTCAGCCCTCGAAGGTGGATGAGCCTCCGCGGAGGGAATGGGAGTTGCGTCCCAGCAGCGGGAGGGAGCTTACAGAGGTGTATAAGTTAGGAGGCTGCCTGACCTAATTAGTTTTAAAAGGCTGCCCTGGCGATTAGTGGGGTGGCTGAATACTGAGCAGGGTTCAGAGAAGGACGGGAATTAGTAAGGGAGTTGATGAGTCAGCACACTCGGCCAGGGGTGGCCCAGCAAAGACAATAGAGAAGACGGAGATATTTCCCCAGGCTCTTTTGAAATGGACTTGACGGTTAGATGGGAAAGGTCAGAGAGTGAGAAAGGTAAGACTGGTTTGCACTGCTGGCCTGGGTTGACGAGTCACAGCGTCACCAGCCACCAGGACGACAGATAGATGCAGAAGGGAGAGGCAAGGAGGGAACTGGAACACCAAGCTCCTCATCTATCCTCGGGGTCACAGCCACAAGTCCTGTCACTGAAGACAGGCTAACAAAAGAGAAGCACAGGAAATTTAATCAATGCCATGGGGGCTTTTGAAAACAGAGACCTAGAAACCCAGGGGAAAGTTTCTGTTTTATGCGTAGATTCCATGGAGAATGGACAGTCACAGGGATGTGGTGGGATAAAAGGGTCCCAGGGGTAACAGGCCTCCTTCCGGATTCTTTTTGGCCTCTCTGCGTGCCACTTCCTCCTTCTGAGTACAGGGCAGAACAACTCTGCAGATGGGTGCTCAGGTCCTACAAGATGGGGCAGAGATTTCTTTCGATGAAATCTGTCTCAGGAAGGTAGGAGAAGGTTAGCAATGACTTCTAGGGTTTGTGACCATCTACAGGGAAGGGGGGGTCTGATTTCTACCACCCATCTGGCAGAAGAAGAGCTGTAGTCTTTATGCCCTGCCTTGGGGAAAGGGGGAGCAGAAAAAAAAAGGAGGCAGAACACAGTAAAAAAAATTATTTAAAAATCTTGCTTGAGAGCCCTTGCTGTTCAGATCAAAGTAGTTGGTGTGCCAAGGCATGATATCTTGGGGTGTGTTGTCTGAGCCTCGGCATCATTGATGAGTTTCTGGGCCCTTGGGCCATCCTGGAGTAGCTGTGTCGTGGATGGTTGTCCAGTGCACACTGGTTTGGAGCTAAGAAAGGAAGCCTTCAAGCTGCCAGCAGAAGGAGTGTTTTAAGGATACAAAAGACAACAACAACAAAAAGAATAGAAGTCTTTATCAAGGATTGTCCCAGCTGGCAAAAAGGGGGGAAAAAGTAATTTCTTCTTAAAAAAAAACAAAAAAGGAACAATCATTTTCAAATTCATTTCTCTCCCAACAAAGGAATTATCCAAGGTCTTGTCAAGACCAAACAGAAAAGGAAGAATAAGCAGCTTTGTACACGAATGCAGTGGGTGATTCATGGGGCTCTGGGAAACACAGCTGCAGTTTTATCAGTCATTGCCGGGGCCTGCGCAAACACTGCCGTAGTCTCTGAAGCTGGTCCCCTTCCAGAAAGGTGAACTGCATTGCTAGCTAGCAGCTACAGAACAGTGTTCTGCAGTTCTTCCTGGGTAAGGTCACATAGTCTTCAAATTCAGTATCTGAAGGGTCCGTTTCCGGTCTATCTCCTAAGTCGACCCAAAGAATGGTTGCCTCTGTGCTGGAGAACCCTGTGAGGGGCAAGTCAAGTCTCAGTGGCCCATTTGTGTCCGCTGTCATTGTCAAGTTGGGAGCGTAGGCCCCAACCCCTTGCATCTATCCCAGCCCTCAGGCCTGGTCTGGACTCCAAATCCCAGCAGGCCAGGTCCTGACCTCTCCCTGGGGGTGGGGTCAGGACCACTTTTTCCCCAGGGTATTTAAATGAGCTCCCAAAAGAGGAACACGGTGTCCCTTTTCCTTCCTCCCGGTGGTCGCCTTCGTGCCCGGTTCCCCCTCGGGGCCACCCAAGGGTGCAGAACTCCCATTAAGCCTGGATATTTCTTAATTTGGTTTGTTTTGATTTGGCTTGATTGGGAATTTTGCGTCAGCAGGGAACTCAAGTTAGGAAATATTCCTAACAGTCATGTGCGAGGAAGGCCAGCCGAGCACAGAATTCTCACCAGAGTTCCCTGGTTTTGGTCACCCAATGAAAAGGAGAGCAGAAGTATGGATTTCCACAGAGAGTGGTGGCGCACGCCTTTAATCCCAGCACTTGGGAGGCAGAGGCAGGAGGACCTCAGTGAGTTTGAGGCCAGCCTGGTCTACAGAGTGTATTCCAGGACTGTTACACAGAGAAACCCGGTCTTGAAAAACAAAAAGAGAAAAACAAAACAAAAAAAGAAGTAAGGATTTTCATTGAGTAGGTTAAGAATGCAGGATACTAACTAACCCTCTCTTCAAGAATCACCACAGGAAAAGAACTTGTCTAAGGCCTTGGGGATTACCAAGCCGCCCTTCACCCACACTCTCCTGGGCATTTTGCTCCAGGACTCTTTCCTTCTTCCCCAGCCGCCTCCAGCTCCCACTGGGCACACCTGTCAGAGCCAACTTGGCATTTGTAAAGGGACGGGATCTTACCTCTCAGCAATCCTTTCCAATTTAAATTCTGAATGTGAGAGAAGAAAGGGCTGTCCTCTCCCTCCCCCAACCTGCTGGCTGCTGAAGGAAGCCCCACTAAAGAGGAAATCTGCTGATTTCTGCCAAAAGTCCAAAACTCCAAGGAAGTCTGAGCGATGGGGCCTTTGACCTGCTCCACTTGGCTTTGGCTTTGGGCTCTTTCCAGGGCACAGGGAAAACTGTAGAAGAGGCTCTTTGTCCTTGAGCAACTTTACCCCTAGGGAAACCCAAAATGAGCGGTCACTTTTTTATGGCCTTATTTTCTATTCTGTTCTGTGTATTAGGTCAGTGGAAAATGTGTTCTCTCTCTATCTCTCTCTCTCTCTCTCTCTCTCTCTCTCTCTCTCTCTCTGTTTCTCTCCTTCTCCTTCCCTCTGTCTCCCCTCCCTCTCTCTCTCCCTCTCTCTTCCCCCACCTCCCTCTCCCTCTCCCAACAAAATCCAGTTCAGGAAAAGTGAAGACAGTATGACAGCTTTTTCTCTGTGCTATCCTCTCCAACTTTACGCCAGGAGTCAGCACATCTGCATCCGCTCTTAGGATTCTCTTCCTCATTTCCTTGTCACCAGACATTGTCTTTACGGCTGAAACGTCTGACACTCCTGAGTTTGCACGTGCCTTCCCCAGCCTCTGTTGAACCTTGGAGCTAGTGTGGTGTGCGACGGCACCCCTGATGCTGAGGTGGAATACTCAGGGACAGTGGAAAGGCAGAAGGACCAAGAAACGGGTATGAACTGGCATCAGTGGTCAGCCATGACAATAGTAATAAATCAACAGATAAGCCATTGCACTGGTGTCCAGAAGCAGCGAGGGAGGCAGAGGGAGAAGCAGGTGTCAGAATGGTCCTGGGAGGAGGAGCTTCACAGCCTCGGAAACAGAAAAGTCAGCTTTTCATTTTCCGTTATGACATGGAGTCATTCAAATGGATCATTCTTGATACACCGCTCCTCGGCCTCGGAGCCGCTAAAGAATCTTTCATCTTTCTTTTTAAATCTTTGGTTTGTTTCCTCCTTAAATACTAACTACATCAAACAGCATGTGCTAAGACCCAACAACATCTTCCAGGCCTCACACAATCCATGGAGAATCCACGTGCCACGGTCGCAGAAGTGGAGTTGACAAGCGATGGTGCTCAAGGTCCCTCAAGGCCAGCACAACATGGTGTCCAAAAGAAACTGGTTTTAAAAGCTACAGTGTTCGAGTACCTTGTGTGAAGTGGTATAGTTATTGCATATAACCTACATACATCTCTCCATATATTGCATATAACCAACGTACATCTTCCCATACATTGCACATAACCTACGTACATCTTCCCTGTGAATATCTTCACCTCTAGACTTAAATTTCTGACATACGCTAAGTGCCGTGTAAATCGCTACTGTACTGTTTTGTTTAGAGAACAGTGACAAGAAAAAAGTTCAAATATATTTAGGAAAGGCACACACTTCCTCCCAAAAATGTCTGATCCATTGTTGATTGAGCTTGTGAGTGCAGAATCTTAGAACTGGCAAGTGATTATCAGTGCCTGCCCTCAGCCACCTGCCACCAGAAATGGGGCTAAAATAACAGAGAAGAAATCCAGAGCCAGACAGCCACTGACTTCAGTTCAGGACCTGGCGTCTGCAGTTTTCATAGCCTTGCCTGACAGTCATGAGACATCCTTTCAGAAAGCACTAGTGAGCTTGGACTTAACATTCTGGCTGAATTCGCGTGGCACAGACATGATTATATTCAGGATACCAAAAGAGGAACTTTTTTTGTAGCCTCCAACATGGAGGCAACAAGAAGAATCCGTAGACATGCAGTTGATCTCTGTCTGAATTTTGACTCACATGGGAGACTGAGGTCCAATCTGCTTCCCTTTCTGTCGCTATCTGTGTGTTCTTATTTCAAGTCACTGTCCCAAGACTCAAAGTGTGTGTACCCCAAAGCTATCTGTCCTCATGACACCAGCACGATCCTCTCTCTGCTTCCTGAGTGCAGATGCAGTGTGACCAACCACTTCAGACTCCTGCTACCTCCCACTCTGTCACCATGCCTACCCTGCCGGGATGAACTGGATCCCCCAAACTGAGAAACCCAGATGCCCTCTCTCCCTTGAGTCACCTGCCAGGTGACACAGGTGATGGTGAAAGGAACTAACACCGTCTGTCTGCTGGCTAGGGAACCGGAGCTTGGGGGTGATCATTCCAGGACCAGGCTGCAGGGTTCCCCTTATTGCGCAACTGTCATGCTGCGCATCCTTCCCCTTGGCCGCTCACAGATGGGCTACCTTACCAATTAGTTTATGACACACAAAAACGTTCTTCTCATTGAAAATAAAAACTCTCAGATTAGTTCAATCCCCATCCCCGCCCTCACCTCCAGGGTCTTTTTCAGGTCTTCCAAAAGGCCTAAACTGTCTTCGGTTTCCATCAAAGTCCCATCTGATTTGCTCCCAAGGGGAGACCGACCACAATAGGAAAGTGGGACATCTCCGCAGGGATTTCCCCTAAACTGTTAATGAGTTGTGACTTCCTTGTACATACAGGCAGACAAAACTGCTGCACTCTGAGCAGGTAGACAGAATTTGAACCAGATGGCTCAAGGCAAGGAAACTGACTTAGCAGATCATTTCACACACCTCCATGCGTTGGCTGAAATCCGTAAGGGGATGGCAAAACAGGGCCCTTATTTTCTCAACAAACTGCGCTGTGCTGACTGAATATTGAACGTGAAGCTGAACGGAGGAGAGTAAGCTCTGGTTTTCCTGTCCTCGTCATTAGAACCATAAACCTAGTTGCTAGTCTCAATGAATTGATTGGAGGGGGAGAGGGATGGGGCGGTTCCTAATCTCACAGCACTGAAGGACCTTCTGGTACTCCCATCACTACCATTTGAATAAATCAGAAGTGGCAAGGGTGTATGTTATTTCCGTGAGTTGGAAAACGAATCCCATTTTGCCCGATTTTCCAGTTTCCACGATAAATTATCACAGCTTCTCATCCCCGCCGTGAAGCCGACTTCATTAAAACCCAGACTGATGCAAACTGAGGCATTTTCCAGCACTCAACTGCCCGAACCCCAACCTCCAGTTTAATTAAAGCCAAATTTGGTTAAGGAGTAAACTGGTATTTACAAATCAGGAGAATAATCTGGTTCCGGTAATTAAAAGGATTTTCTAAATCATGTCCTCTGTGTTAGGACACTTGGGTTTTAATAGTTAATTAAAGACTTCTTAAACATCCTTTGAAAGAAATGTGAAAAAGGGAAGATTAGGGACCAGACACCAAGGACGTGACTGATTGGAAGTTCTGAAATTCCCATCGGAGGAACCAGTGTCCTTTACCTAAAACACGTGGGCATGCAGGCTTCTTTTCTTTCCTTTCCTTTGAACAGGAGGGTAGCTCTGTTCATTCACAGCTGTTCCACAAACACACGCCAGCTTGCAAGTCACTCACAGGCCACTTACCCTTGCAGCTAAGGAGCACAGATGTCTGCTTCCGGTCGCTTCCCAAGCTGTGACTGGAGACAAACTCTGTAGCACAGACAGATGGAGACAGACAGACAGATGGGCACACACACTCACACACATATGCCCTTTGGTCAGCCTGTATCTTTCCTATCTAAAATTTTTTAATTGGGCTTTGTATGTGTGTGTGTGTGTGTGTGTCTGTGTGTGTGTGGTGTGTGCTCTATCTGCATATGTGCCTACACAAAAAAAGAGGGCATCAGATCCCACTATAGATGGCTGTGAGCCACCATGTGGATGGGGGGCCTTAAACCCAGAACTTCTGGAAGAACTGTCAGTGCTCTTAATTGCTGAGCCATCTCTCCAGCCCCCTCTAATATTTTCTTAAAAGGTGGGATAATTAGCCAATTGACACTTCAGCAGCCCCGTGCTAGGTGCTGGAAGTGGACACGGGAGACTATATCAGAGCACTTATTGCTCAAGACTGGAACCCAATTAAGAAGGAAAACACTTGTGTGCGGCTAATGCCTGTCACAAAACCCCGCCAAAGAGAAGATGCACAGGACAAACAAGGACAATGTAAGGCTGTAGGACAAGAAACAGGGACAAGGAGTTTGCACACACGCACACACACCAACACTGTCCTCCCCTTGAGTGAGTCCAGCTGGAGAGGAGGAGCAGCCATCTGGAGGACAGTAATTCCAGACAGTGGATAAGACACACAGCAGGAAAAATCGATGCCTGGCTTCAGGAACGAGTCTGGACTCAGCGGCCAGAGCTCAGGGCTTGGCAAGCGTGAGACCTGGAGAAAAGAAAGAAAGCCAGGCCTGGCCAGCCTACCCAAGGGACTCCAAGGTCAGGTCTCCTCACAGCGGTGGTCACACCGAGGGGATCTACATGTGTGCCAAAGAATAACATGCTAGGTTGGTCATTTCCTCATGGTCTTCAGTTGCCAGATCCTCAACTTCTATAGAGAACCATTTTTCTGAAACTTCCTAATTGGTCAGCAAGATGTCTCAGGGAATAAAGGCACTTGCCAGGCAAGCTTGGTGACCTGAGGTGGATCCCCAGAACCCACATAAAGATGGGAGGAGAGAACAGATTCCCACAAAGTCATCCTCTGGCCTCTACACAAGGGCCATGACACACTCTGATCCTCCCTCGACCATGTCCACACACAAGAATAATAAACATACCCAAAAGCATCATGATAACAAATGTGCACTTGGAAAGGAAAGCCACACCCTGTTCCCAGCAGTCCTCAAGGCGACCCCTCCCATCTCTCCTGTCACCTTGCTTTCTTACTGTGAGGGTGACGTTCTGGGGGCAAAAATTATCAGTGACACCGGAATGCAGTATTCCTACAGTCACCAGTGCTTCATGTTAATTCTCCAGGATAAAATTCTATTTGAATTCTTTTTTTACTCAAAAAAAAAAAAACAACCAATGTTTCAGGACAGTATTTAAAATCCACTTGATCGTATCTATCAGAGAATATTTCAATTATAGCCAGTTCTTGTTTTATTGCAAATGTATAATGTTCGTATTTTCTAACTACCAACAAAAAAGGAAACTTTAAATCCATGCCTACCACGCGATAAATCCCTGGTTTAATCCCCAGCACTGAATAAACCAGACAGGGAAGCACACACCTCTAATCCCATCACTGACAAGGTGATGGCAGGCCAGTCAGAAGTATAAGGTCACCCTTACCTACATCAAGTTTGAGGCTAGCCTGGGATATATAAGACCCCAAAGGGGAATACAATTTACTTGAGACATCAGGAAGAGTTTGTGAACCGAGATGAGAGGGAGGGAGATGATCTCTGGGGTAAAGTTCAATTTGAAAAGGACCAAGTTGATGTTCAATAGGGAGAGGGCTCCTTTAATACACTAATGAATACTGAGACTCCCAAGAGAGGGGGCTATGCTATTCATAAAGTTTGATCATGCAAGGCAACACCAAGGGATAATTTGAAATTCTTTTATTCCTTCCCTCAATTATCTCATCGTTACCATCCCCATAAAGTGAAAACTAAATACATATCTGACTATAAACACAAGCAGATCTACCCTGCTTGTGTAAGCTCTCCCATAGTTTGGACACAACTGGCGATCAAATTGTCTTCTGAGAGGAAAAGTTATAGAGGGTGGTTCAAATCCACTCTGACGACCCTAACGCACACAGAAGAGAAACAGTTGGGTAGGAAGAAGGCACCAGATCCGTGAAATGTCTCTGCATTTCCTTTAGAATATCCATCTGGGGCTGGGCAGTGGTGGCACATGCCTTAATCCCAGCACTCAGGAGGCAGAGGCGGCAGATCTCTGGGGATTCCAGGCCAGCCTGGTCTACAGAGCAAGTTCCAGGACAGCCAGGGCTGTACAGAGAAACCCCCTCTCAAAAACCAAAAACAGAAGTGTACACAACTGTTGTACACAGAGTAGTTAGGTCATCTGATTTGGGCCTTATTGTGCTCACGGCACCAAGTGTGTAGACAGAAGCCACTTGGCTAAAAGTATGACCGGGAATTTGAAACAAACCCTGTGACAACTTCGTGGTATATCATGAATTCATGTCATCGAGTCCTATGTACTGTGTGCATATCAGTGGTATAGCTTCCCAATCAATACAGAACGCTTACAAATGTTATCTCTGCCCTTCTGTGTGAGGTGCAGCAGAGTGTGTGTGTGTGTGTGTGTGTGTGTGTGTGTGTATGTGCGCGCGCGCGCGTGCATGTGCAGGTGCACAGGCATGTGAAAGGGACTCGTGCTTCAAGCTCTAGCTGTCTTATTTTTTGAGGCAGGCTCTCTTTCTAGCCGAGAATTCACCAAGCAGGCTGGCTGGCCAGCGAGCCTCAGGGATCTATAAGGATACAGTGTGGACCACCACACCTGACTTTTCAACATGGATTCTGAGGCTCAAACTCAGGTCCCTGAAAGCACTTTTCCCACTGAGTTGTCTACTCAGCCTATCTTAAAGAGGATTCTAAAAGTATCCTTGGTCGTGTATACAATACCCCTAAATACCTTCAACGGAGTCAGTTTGGGGGCAGGGGAGACAGAGGTTCCAATTCCAAAATCAAAATGTATTTGGCATCAGCTTACCAAGATAACCTAGTGACTGACCGAACCTCTCTCACTCTTTCGCTGTGCATTCTGCCCTTGTGTCTGACAATGAGACATGTCATTGTGCAAAACAGGAAAGCCACCTGGCTAGAACTACTAGGCAGACGGGGAAGAACGCTGGTGTTCGTGCACCGCTGCACCGCTGCCCAGCATCGAACAATCCTGAATGCCGCAGAAATGAGCTTCTCCACCACAGATGCCCTTCAGAGGCAAACCTTCTATCTCCCTGTCACATCTGTCCCACTCCCAATGATGGCTGATTTGGGCACAGCATTCCATAGCCCTGAGAGGACTCCCAAAGCAATGTAGATGATTTGGAAAATGTTCTTTCCTGGTAAATGAACACGTCATTTAGAAGGAGCTGGGACTCCTTTTGCAAAATGCAACACCGTGGCCTAGGAGCTTCTCCTGTCATAGCTCACTTGGCGTTTGTTTGCAGTTATGCAGTTTCCAAGTCACTGTCTTGAGAGCACCCATGCACTGTGTGTGTTTTAACTTCTTATTCCCCATGGCCAGCACAGGGAGGGACACGAGGTGGTCCCCTCAGTAAATGTGTGTTATGTGAATGAATGAAATCCTAAATGAACAAATTCAAGATCTGGATCTCTGTCTTTCGGATGCAGTCAGAGAAACATCCTAACAGTGTCTTTTGTTACCATGACTGACCTGTACCACAACATCACAGATAACAATTGGCATTCCTAGGACTCAGAAATGCACACTGTCCTGTGCTGAGAGCGTGACTAAAATATCCATTCAGTTTGGACACTTCTTCCAGCTCATTCATATTCTTTTATACCTTGATATTTAACTTCTGTATTTTCTACAGACTAAACTCTGTGTCTGATGATTGTTACTATTTACCTTTTCTGCTATTTTTAAAATCAAGTAGTAGAAGATGGGAGATGGCCCAGTGGACCAAGGACTCACTG
>PVIU01002820.1:22500-160503 GCA_004026605.1 Ondatra zibethicus
CAGAAGTCCACCCACCCATCTTTCTGGACTGCACCTTGCTTCCTATCACTTCTTCTTTTTACAGGTCAAACCTTACAAAAGCCACGTCTGTGAGAGGCAATTGACTCAGTGGGGATAAATGTAGCTATCCCTACAGACCACTCTACACTCATAATGGGCTTCATTATGCCACTGGCCTCTGTGGCTACAGAGAAGGAGAAATCCACACTGCAGATTTGTTAACATTGTAGCCCAACATAGTCATCTACAAAGTTCACACTTGAGAATTTTGCAACTGGGTTACAAAACAAAAGCAAAAATTTCTCATAATGAACTAAGCAAGTTCATGATTTTGCATTGGGAGCCTCACTCAGAACTACTCTGTTGTGCATGGGGCCCGCAGGCTGCCTAAGAGGGTGCAGGGGTTTCAGTGTGCCAAAGTGTGCTTCCTCCAGGTCTCTCTCCTTTTTTCTCCTCCCCTTTTCCCCCATCTCTCATCAAAGATAGGTTTAGGGAAGTGACATGCAGAGGAACTCTTCCAGGGACTTTGCATGGTATGGTTAGAACCACCATGGCAGATCTCCTGTTGTGAGGCTGCGGGCACTGAACAGAGGTGGAAAGCAGTGGGCTTGCTCCCCTGCAAGCCCCGCATCAGCTCTCCATTGGAGGAGCTCAGTCCCTCAAAGCCCTCCTCCCGCCGAGTTCCATAAAGGGTAGGCACAATTTTGACTGTTTCTTCTTATCTTTTCTTGTCTCTTATACTTTCTTCTTCTCTCTCTTTTTTAAATCTCACCTTTAAATTTACATTTAATACATCTCTTATTATTATATTTGGAAGATCATGGCTTTACCCCCTACCACTCAAGCTCATCACAGAAGAAGGAAGACTTAGTTTCTGAGAAAATCCCCTCCTGTTTCTTCATTCAAACAGTGCACAGTTGGTTTTATAAAAGGCACGCAATAAACAAATAATAAGCAAATAAACAAACAAACAAACAAATGGTGTCTTAAAACCAACCAGGCCAAGGACTTCCTCACAAGGACTAGAAGTGCCAACTAGACCATGAACTGTAAGTGTCCTATGCTTCCCTGGGGTAGAGGTGCAATCTCATTTGAAGGATTCAAATCTTTGTGAGATTACAAAGGAGTAATTGGTCAGCTCTGTAGTTACACGCTCAATAGCTGTTAAGTGCAAAGAATTCCAAGGTGATTTGTGTCTCTAAATTGAATTCCAAGAATTTTGAGTTTACAAAAGGCAAGGAGCTAGAGGTGGCAGAATGACAGATTTGCTAAGTGGGAGTATTGATTGGGAACATCAGGGAAGAAGTTTGGTGGGGGTGAGGGGGCTCCTCCAGAATGAGGACAGGCCTTGCTCGCTTAGCTTGTGCTAACCTGTGTTTACAGGAAAGCGCCATTTGCATGCATAAGGTTATTTGGGGGGGGCTTTAGAAGTGTGCTTGGTGGGGTGTTTCAAATGTCTGCCTAAACTGAAGTATGTTTCCATCACTCTCAGGCCAAGTAGGATGATCTTAAACTTTGTGCTGAAGAAATGAAAGAACATACCTGTACCCTCGAGGTGTGTGTGTGTGTGTGTGTGTGTGTGTGTGTGTGTGTGTGTTATTGGAATGAAAAATTTAAAGAAAAAAATAATAAAGCATTTAGTAGTTTTGTTCCCAGTGCCACCAGTATTTGGTTTTGTGCCAAGAGTTCTTTCTCTGCTTTAGATCACACCAGAAAATGGATTCATTAAACAAATATTTGTTCTGCACCCAGCGCATACGAGGCCTCTTTCTGGTCTTGGTGCTGGCGAAACGGTGAGAAACAAGATGGAAAAGGTCTCCGCTGTCAGAACTCAGTCTGACAGGAAAAGATGGGATTGTGGGTGGGAATAATTAAGCATTGCAAACTGTGGGCCGTGGACAGGTGACAGACAGGCTGTAAACCTGCCCTAGGTTAGCAGTCAAGGACTAAGCGAGGAGGCAATGGTACTTATTTAAGACCCAAAGGATGAGCGGCTGAAGTGACTAGGAGAAAGGAGAGAGGCCAATCCAATTCTACTTCCGTGTTTCCCAATGTGCTGTCTTTTAAAGCCTTTCCCTCCCCAAAGCTTGAAGCCCATCTACCTACCCAACATGCTCATTCTTGCTAAGAATTCTGTAAATTGTCCAGATGTAACAACTTTCAATGTTGCTGATCACTGTAGCGGTGCAATGGTGGGTCCCTATTATTAGTCCTGAGTAGATTTTCTAGCATGTAATCCAAGCATCTGGCTTCCCAAGCAGAAGAGATCCAGGGGTGGCTTCAAGGACTGAAAAGCAGCACAGTGATGTGTGGTATAACTAGATAACTGTCAGTTATACACCACAGGCTTAAATTATGCCAATATCTAAAAGTCTTGGGAAATTCACCCATTTCTCTTAGCAGTAAATTGTTTCCCTCTTTCCCCAGAATATGGTCCTCATCATTTATTCACTTATCCTGTAGTCTACGGTCCTAATATATGATTAGTGATAGCTTCCAATTAATTACAATTATTTATAATTTGTGTTCATTAGTTTTCCATCACTGCAACAAATACCCAAGATAAATTAATGAGTAAAGAGAAAGGGTTTCTTTTGGTTTGCAGTGTTGGAGGTTTCAGTCCGTGGGCAAGCAGGCCCATTCCTCTAAGTGTCTGCTAGGGGATGGAAAGATCTCACTATGGGGGAAAACCGCTTACCTCATGAGAAAGAAGCAGGAGCAGAGTCCCACTGTCTCCTTCAAGAGAATAACCCACCCCTACATTGTGACTTGGGTTCAAAGGGTCCCCTTCCAAGTCCACGTGTCTCCACTAGCCTAGCCTACTTCTGAGCTGTCTCTCCTTCTTAACAAAGATGAAAAGTGACCTATACATTGTTCCACCGCCGTGAGCTCAGCCACCCCTTCCTGTCGTGATGGACCAAAACTTCTGAGTACAGGAATCAAAATAAACCTCTTGTTCCTTTGTGTCCCTCTTGTCCCTTGACCACAGCAATGGGAAAGAAAGTAATACAATCCCTGTGGCCTGAATTTCCCTGTAGCTCCTACCTCTTAAAAGTCCTTTCAGGACTCAATGTATCACCCCAGGGACCTTCAGGAAACAGTCAAGATACAAATTATAGCATGATTTTGAAAGTAGGTTTTGTCTTTAAAAACAAATTTAGAAGAAACAGAAGAATAATAAAATCCTAATTTACATTTGACTCTATTTCTTTTCAATCTATATTCCCAGCATCAGAGTCTTGTGTTTTCTTCCCTTGTCCTCCATTTGTTTGTTTGTTTGTCTGTCTTATTTTGATTTTTTTTTTCTTGACAGTGTCTCACTATGTGAGCTCTCTATGTAGGCCAGGTTGGCCTTGAACACACAGAAATCTGACTGCCTCTGACTCCCAAGCACAGGAATTAAAGATGTGTGTCACCATATCGTGTAGTGTTAGTTCTACTTGGTCTTAATAATAAAAACCCGGAGTCAGATATCAGGGGTAAATACTGAAAGATCAGAGAGACAAAGGAGCAAGCCACAGTCACACCTCACCTCATGGGAGGGGGCTGTCCCCAGCCACATCATTTCCTGTTTCTTCCTCCCAGGTGCTGGGATTAAAGGTGTGTGCCAACACTATCTGGCCTCTATGGTTAACTAGTAGCTAGCTCCACCCTCTGATCTCCAGACAAGCTTTATTTGTTAGAGTACAAACAAAATGCCACCACAATGCCCAGCCTATCTTCTTTTTAATGTAAGTAATTTAGCATAATGTGAGTGACTAGCCTGTTGGTGGTGGCACACGCCTTTAAACCCAGCACTCGGGAGGCAGAGGCAGGAGGATCTCCGTGAGTTGGAGGCCAGCCTGGTCTACAGAGCGAGTTTCAGGACAACCAGGGCTATGCAGAGAAATCCTGTTTCAAAAAACCAATACTGGGCTGGAGAGATGGCTCGGTGGTTAAGAGCATTGCCTGTTCTTCCAAAGGTCCTGAGTTCAATTCCCGGCAACCACATGGTGGCTCACAACCATCTGTAATGAGGTCTGGTGCCCTCTTCTGGCCTGCAGGCATACACAGACAGAACACTGTATACATAATAAATAAATAAATATTTAAAAAAAAACAATACTACTACTACTAGTAGTAATAAGAAGAAGAGTGACTTACTCCACATACATGAACGCTAACGTCCCTCCATTTAACCCTTTGTTGTCACAGTCTCTCCTGTGACACAAGTATGTCAGCGTGACAGAGCCGTGTCTACCTCACTCTCCAGTGAGAATTTAAGGCCCCTGTAGTCTTCCTTTCATCCTGAAGCATCTTCAATTACTTGATGAAGATGAGATGAGTTCTTTAGTAGGGAATCCTGGGAGGTGCACAAGTGGGTCACATTATAGCCCTTTTAAAGATTTCTGAAGTCTACAGGCCTGCCTGTTTCAAAACAGCCATCGGTTCATGATCCCTTGACAATATACAAAATTGCTGTGCAGTCACACCCTTGTTGGGCCACGGTATGACATGTTCTCAACCTTTCCTAATTTGTTAGGCAAAGCAGGGAGGAAAAGATGGTATTTTGTCTTATTTGCATCCTGCTATGTTGATCATTTTCCTGTGTGCACTACTTGTATTTCCTTTTTTGATGTGCGTGTCCTTTTCCATTCTTGCTTAGACATCTTTTATACATTTGCAATTGTCTTTGCTGTAATCTCAGCACTAAGGAGGCAAAGGCAAACAGATCTCTGTGAGTTCAAGGCCAGCCTGGTCTACATAGAAAGTTCTAGGCCAACCAGGGCAACACAGTAAGACCCTGCCGCAAATATATATGTGTGTGTATGTTTATATATTTCCTTAATTTTGTCTTAACTTTTTATATACAGAATCATCAATCTTTATGTCAATTCTGATCTGTGATCTTATGACCAATAATACAACTTTAATTCGAGATCCTACAACACAATTCATTTTTATTTCAAAATAATTAAAATTGTATTAAACTGGTTCTTTAATATAACTTTTTATTAGACTGACTGGCCTAGAACTCACTATGTAGACCACACTGACCTGGAACTCCTGAGTGTTAGCATTAAAGGCCTTTGAAATCGTACCCAGCTGCCCCTTTAATTTTTAGATTCATGAAGATCTGTATGTATATGTGGGAACACACACACATATAACACAATATGCAAATAGAGATGAAGAGATAAAATTACTTTCTTTTATTTAGTCACCAGTTTAATTTAAAAAAATTTTAGTTAAAGTTGTAGGTTTCAAATACTCATATAGGGTTCAAATGTTGGCCATAGAAACACAGAAAATTAATAAATTAATGTAAAATAAATATAATAAGTAGTGAGGACATTTTATTTTTTTAAAAGATGTATTTATTTTCATGTATGTGTATGCTCATCCTCTGCAAATATATATGTGCACCACATGCCTGGGAGGCCCAAAGAAGCCATCAGTTTCCCTGGAAATGAAATTACTGACAGTTATGAGCTGCCATATAGGTGTTGGAAAGTAAACCTGGGTCCTCTGGAAGAGCAGCTGGCACGGGATGTCCTTCTGTTCATGTGTTGCTCTTATTGGTTAATGAATAAAGCTGGTTTGGCCTATGGCAGGGCAGAATATAGCCAGGCTGGAAAAGATATAGAGAGAGAGTAGGCAGAGTCAAGGTGATGCCATATAGCTGCCAAAGGAGAAAGGTGCCAGAACCTTACCAATAGGCCACAGCCTCGTGGTAATACATAGATTAATAGAAATGGGTTAATTTAAGATGTAAGAGTTACTTAATAAGAAGCCTGAGCTGATAGGCCAAACAGTGTTGTAATTAATAGAGCTTTGTGTGATTATTCGGGTCTGGGCAGCTAGGGACCAAATGAGCAGCAGTGCTCTTAAGCACTGGGTTCCTCTCTCCAGCATAAGAACATTAAAAAAAGGGCTGGAGAGATGGCTCAGTGGTTAAGAGCACTGCCTGCTCTTCCAAAGGTCCTGAGTTCAATTCCCAGCAACCACATGGTGGCTTACAACCATCTGTAATGAGGTCTGGTGCCTTCTTCCGGCCTGCAGGCATACATGCAGACAGAATATTGTATACATAATAAATAAATATTTAAAAAAAAAGAAGCAAGTATTTGTCCTTTTTTTTTCTTTTTAACTGTTTAGAAACTTGTGTTTTGATTTTACCAAAAGTATCTTTGGATTCTCACTTAAAATCATGCTCAGAATTAGTTTCTGAGTCACCTTCAATTTTGTCCCACTTTATCTTTCCCAGGTTTATTGTGGTTTTGTTCTACTATTTGACTTGAGCTACGTTGGGAGGCTTTCAGCGGTGCGTTGCGTTTCCTTCTTTCAAGGCCTAGAGAACTGCCATGATGTCTGTGCTATGTCTGCATTTGCCCATATTCTCGAAACCATAAGAGTGGATCTAAAAGCAAAAGCTCAAAGATGCTTAGGGAAAAGTGCAATGTCCTCTGATATCCTCAGAGCACTGGCTCCAGGAACCCCCAGGATGCAACCCCTCAGGTGCTCAAGCTAATATGCAAAATGGCATTGCAGCCGCACACAGACCATGGACAGCATTTGAAAATAGCTCCCTGTCACTTCAAATACTTAGTACAGACCAGTGAGACAGCACAGGGAAAGGCCACCAAGCCTGACAACCTGAGTTCAATCCCCAAAACCATCACACTAGAATTGAGAGACTCAAATCCCTTTGACTTCCACACCAATGAACACACACACGCATACACACATGAATACATGTAAAAATCTATATGCTTTGCAACGTATATGTGTCATACTCCGGACCTCAAACATTGTCTCCAACCTGTAGCAGTGGGGTGTTATGTGATGCTTTGATTGCATTCTGTTGCTCGCGAGACTGTCAATAAAGTTTGATTTGAATCAGAGGGCGGAGCTAGTGACTAGCTGACCAAAATTAATCATAGAGGTTTTGGAAGACTGAGGACAGATAGACACAGAAAGTAGTAGGGTGGGGTGTAGAGAAGATCTGGGCCCTTTCGGATCTAGGGAGAGATAGAAAAAGAGAGCAGAGTGACAGAGACGGAGAGTGGTGGTCACTGGTCGCCTCTCCACCCCTTCTCTGATCATTCAAGTTCTTACCCTGATATCTGACCGATAGCGCCTCAGTGGGGAGAGTGGTAGACCCTTTGGAAGGAAGTCAACTCTAGTCCTGGGACGGATGTAATTGGAGATGTTCCTCTGAAGGAGCTATGGGAACCCGCAAGCCTCCCTCTCTTCTTCCAGACACCATGAGGAACGAATGAGTTCCAAACAGAAAACTTCCCACAAGCCAGACAAACCTTTCTCCTGTGTTCTCCTCTGCTCCTCCTTCTCATTCCTGGGGTGAGGGCACCAAACCCAAGTGCTCTGCCACTGGACTTCGTACCCATCTCCGCTTCTCTGTTCTGAAGTTGATTTTTCTCAGGACTTCGTAACTGTAATGGAAAAGCTTCTGCCATGCTAAGTGGATAGCTGCTGTAACGTGTGTTCTTTAGGGAATGCTGACAAGAGGGAACGCCGGCCCATACTGCGTACAGGTGAAGACATTTTCCTAAATACTTCAACTCCTTGGTTGGCTCTGCTGGTGCTGACTACAGGGCTGAATTTGTGGCACATCTGAAGGTGTTGGCAAAACCAGGCTGTTCACCTGCCTGAAATGTCGGTCCTGCAAGCATGGTCTGCATCCCCAGGGTGGAAAGTCCCGATTCCCCCAGATGCACCAGAGGGATCCACTTTGAGCCCTTGCTTGTAGTTCAAATACTTCGATTTGGTTTTATTTTTTCAGAAACTTAGAAAAGTTGAACAACATGAGAACTGAACTGGCCTTAGTTTTGAAACTGGTATAGTTGGCTGTGTGTTTTATTCAGTCTGCCCATGTGTCCACACCTTTGAGCACCACTCTTTCTGAGGAAACGTGGATTGGAAAAACTCTGCAAAAGTGTAATGCCACGATTATTACGTTGTGATCCTTTCTGATTAGAATGGTGCCTCGTGTCGATACACGTTGTTTAGAAATCCCTAAGATGTTTGTCCTCAGAGGGAGAACCAGCAACAGGATTGATTATTCATTTGCAAAAAACGCTCTTGGGCGCCTTAGCCACAGCAAGCTATTGTCTTCGGAGGATCAATAACCTCTCGTCCTAATCACCAGGAGAAAACCCGCGCATCAGAAAAAAAAAATCAGCAAAACATGAAAAGATGTGCAGGTTGTTCGTGTCGGTCTGTAAGGGAGGGCAGAACAAAACAAAAGGAAATGTTGGCCGTACGCTGGGAGACGAGCGGTAATGGAAACACCACAAAGACTAACCATGGCCTGTCTGGGATTCAGGTGTGCAAAAAGAGCACTTCCATCTCCTTCGTGTTGACTCTTGTGAATTCAAATCACTCCAGGGCCAGGCAGCCATGCCCAGAGTCCCTGGGATTCCTTATGCAGACCATCTGCCTGCTGCCTGGGCCAGAGCTCTGAGATCAAACCCTAAGCTGTAGATTAGCATAAACTATCCTATGCGAAGTCATCTATAGTAGAAGGGTGAGGGTTTGGGTTATTTGGTTTTGGTTAAGTTTCAGACTGATGTTTGCTGTCTTTTATTTCAGATCTCTAACTCTGCTCCCTTGGTTGTGACATTCCCCAGCACCCCTTGCTGGGGCTTCCTTTCCCTGGGTTGGGGGAAGTGAAGGAAGGCGCAGACCCTGTCCACCTATGTGGCTCATGAGAAATCTGCCATTTCCCCTGCTTGTGTCCAAGCTTGCCTCCTGGGCTCCTTTCTCCCTGACGTCGTCTGTCTCCCCAAACAGGTGTGCAGATAAACACGCCCATCTTTTTAGCATCTGCTCTTCCAAATGCAAATTGCTCCAGATATGGAAGCTGAATAAGCTTTGCCGTAGCAAGAAGCGGGCAAGTAGGCAGCGTACCATCCGAACCTAAAGCTACTTAGTCATCAGCAGAGCCCTTTGTGGACTTGACAATGTAAATGGGGTCAGACACTGCAGAGCTACATCCCCAGGCCTTATGGGAAAGCCAGCCAGGCCTACACTCAAGACCATGGGCTCCTCTGTGCTTTCAGTACTCTGTTGAAACAGTGACCTTCTGGAAGTTACCACACCAAATGCTTCAAGAAATCTTGAGAAAATAATTTTGTTTGAAAGAAGATTTAACTAGAAGAAGAGGGTTGGTTCACTCAGTTTTCAAAGGAAGGGGAATCGGCCCCTGGCAAAATTCAGAGATCTGTGGGAGTGATTTTGACTGCCTCTCAGATTGGGAGGCACCATCAGAAGTTAGTGGGTGGGGCCAGAAGCGGTAAACACCCAGCAAAATTAGTTCCCATCTCAGGACGTCCTCATACTCTGCCTAGGCAATCGGGTAAGTGGAAAAGCTGTTATAACGATCTGGGCTTTAATATCTCCGTCTGCTGCTCACACAGACGGAGGGTGCATTCCCACAGCCGCAGAACTCAAGAGATGTGCATGCATTTGTGTACAGACTTCGCTTTGCTTGGGATTTTAGCAAGAATGGGCCGCAAGTCTTACTCTACCAGTCATTTTGCCGAGAGTCACCGCCACTGCCACCACCGAGCCTCTGATGACAGTGTGAATCCGCCTGCATAGGAGTAACTGTCCTTGTCATGCACTGGCAGAAATACATTTACCGAGCCCTTGCTTCAAAATGTCAAATACAGTGTTGACAGTGTTCAGTGGGGTGACTTTGCTTCTTGTAAGCCCTAACTAATTTATTATAAATAGTCGTATCAGATGACTTCACACATCTAGTTTAATCATGTCAAAAACACACATGCTGTTAGTGAAGCTCTTTCCCCTTTTGTTTTTCCTTTCTATTTCAGTTTGTGCTGGGCCCTGCCTATGTCACACAGACTCCTACATCCCCCAGCTGCTGCCAGTGTGCATCTCAGACAGCCCAGAGCGAGCCACCTCCTTCTAAATTGCCCCTGTCTCAAGACCTTGTCCAAGGTCTTGCCCCCATCTCTGCCTTAGGAGCACTGTCCCTCTACTGATGGCTCACTAGGGGGTCATAAGGCTCCAATTAGGCATATACAAGACCACCCCTCTCCAGACCTCCAGGTCAATCGATGGAATCGGCTGAGTTGCCTGCTTGATCACATGGCAGCCTAGCCCAATCTCTCCTGCTGGGTCCTGCGTCCTTCTCCCTCCATGGGTGTTGATCTTGAAACCAGGACCCCTAATCCCATCTCAGGTTCCTCTGGAGAACCCAATATGTAACACAGATAAAACATTTTACGATGGTTTTGCTTATTATTTACAATTGTAAATACTTTTATGTAATGATTTTAATTTAGAGTAAAAATAGGGAGAAATTACAAAAGATTTGTAACAAAAAAAAGAACCACAGAACCAGCTAAATCACTGGTTCCCAACCTTCCTAATGCTGCAATCCTTTAATACAGTTCCTCATGTTATGGTGACCCCAAGCATAAAATCGTTTTGGTTGCTACTTCATAACTGTAATTTTGCTACTCATATGAATCATAATGAAAATATCTGATATGCAGCCCTCCAAAGGGGTCATGACTCACAGGTTGAGAACCGTGAGCTAAATACTTTAGGGTCCATTTAGTCTAAGATGCTCTCCTTTAGGGTAAGAACACACTTCTGCTGGATGCTGACGTCAGCTGAGACTCAAAATTATACCTTATGTAACTGTTTTTGCAAGAACTTGCATAAAATGAGTGGTCCTGCACTGCTTCAGAGAGCATCAGCATTTTTCTAGCCCAGATTATCCACCCGCTGTGCAGCGCATCTCTAGGGAAGTAATTGCTGTGTGTGATGCAGCCAGCAGAAGCTAGTGCATGTGTCCAGAGAGCAGAGCTTCTCATGCAGGAGCCCACAAAACTTGGGCATCGCAACAAAAGGTCCTTGTGTAGTATTTTTTTAGCTCTCTAGGAGAGATATTAAATGCCAAAGAAGATAATAAACTGGGTTGATTACAGGCAATTTGGCCTTTGAAAATTTTAGATGATGTAGAGTTCTCATTTATTCAGAATATTGCAGATTACAATTTCCCTTGAACTGTCAACTGGAAAAGATACACAAAGCCAGGGCGTTGCTGAAGAGTATATGAGTACACATGTGAACGTGTAGTGTTGGGTGTGCATGCTTCTGCATATATGGATGCTCGGTGTATAGGTGAGAGAGCTTATTGGTTGAGCCAAGGAACAGTTGAGGAGAATCCAAAAGCAAGGCTATACCCGACAGAAGTGATTTAAGAGAGGAAGAGTTTGTTTTGGCTCACAATTTCAGAAGGGTACATCATGGGGGAAAGGCATGGTGCCAACAGCATGAGACGCATTGCTTCAGTGATCAGGAAACAGTTGGAAGACAGGAAATAGAAAGGGCCATTGTTCTGGGCTCTTTATTCTTATTGTAATAGAATAGCACAATCACAAGTAACTTAGGAGGAAAATGTTTACTCGGCTTACAACTCCACGTTACAGTTCATCAGGATTTCGGGGAAGTCAAGGCAGGAACTCTAGCAGCTGGTCAAAAGAAGACAGAAACGAATGCACACATGATGCCTGTTTGCTTGTTTTTATGCTAAGCTAGCTTTCCTCACTCTTGCACATTGTACTGGTTACTTTTCTATCGCTGTGATAAAGCACTATGAGCAAAAGCAAACTTACAAAAGAAAGAGTTTAGTTTGGCCTCCAGTTCCAAAGGGATAAGAGTCCATCGCGGCAGGAGAGACATGGCAGCAAGATCCAAGTACGGTGGTAGAGGCAGGAAGCTGCGAGATTACATCTTCAACCACAAACATAAAGAAGGGAGGCTGAACTGGAAGGAGTACAAGGCTAAAACTCCCAACACCCGTCCCCAGTTGGACATACTTCCTCAAGCAGGATCAAACCAGTTCATAAACTCCCGAACAGTGCCACCAGCTGGGCCGGCCAAGTGTTCAAATACCTGAGCTTATGGGGACCATCCCTCATTCAAACCAGCACAGCGTTTCAGGACCCAGCCTAGGGAATGGTACCACCCACCGTGGGCTGAGTCTTCCTACACCAGTCCACAATCAAGACGATTCCCCACAGACATGAGGACCAGCCTAGCCTGGTCTAGATAATTCCTCAGTTCAAACTCTCTTACCTGATGATCCTGGCTTATATCACTTGACATTTAAAACTAATTGTCCCAGCTTTCACATCTCCAGGCCAGTTCCTCAGTGACTCACTTCCTGCAGCGAGACTCTACCTCCTAAACGCACCACAACCCTCCCAATCAGCTCTACAAGCTAGGGATCAAGTGTTCAACTACATGAGCCTATAAAGGATATTTTATACTCAAATCACAGCACTCAATGAGTAATGTTCCTGCCTTCAGACCAGGCTGCTGTAGCCCAGCACTTCTGAACCCTTTGAAGGTGGTTTCATTTCTCCTCATGCCATCAAAGTGCTTTTTTATACTCAATAAACCTGGGGCGAGGTTTATCCACCTGACTCTGTGTCTCCGTTCAAGCTGATTGTGTAATACTTCAGTGTGCTGCAGTGTCACCAACCACTTTGACCATTAAATATTCAACGTAGCTGAGTGTCGGAATTTAAGCCCAGTTCCTCAGCACTGCCCCCCTGATTGTCTGAGTATTACAGAGTCTAAGGCACATGGAATGTCTTCCTTAATGTCTGCACTACTGGGGTGGTGTTCAGAGTTCTCACTTGCAGTTCCTCCCAGGGGTGTGGTGAGGGCCAAAGTCATAATGCTTCTCAAGAACAGAGAAGTTCTAGATGAAAGTCACTATGGGAATGAGCACGTGGCACATTCCGCTCTCAGCAGCGTAGGTGTATGGAATTACAAACTTAGGAAAATTAGAGCAGGCAGGTATCCCCACTACAGCAGCAATGCCATTTGTCTCTCATGGTTTAGGGTCTCCTCAATATAAAAAGAAGCCCTGGACACCAAGAAAGCAAGCATGGGATCAAGAAAGGAATGCTTTCATCACTCAGCTTTCGTACAGCATCAGTAAACAATGTCTACAATCTCTTCCACAGCCACTGAGTCCACAGCTAAGAATAGATTCAAGAATAAATAGTACATTTTCTTGTTCATCTTGTCCTTTTTAGTTCAAGGAGAGCTTTTATAAAAAACCACAGGGCCACTTTTCAAGACAAGAAGGCTGTGTCCAGTGCCTTGGTCAACCTGAAGAAGCACTGTGCGTGTTATTACCTCCCTGAGATAAATGGGTCACCTTCCCTCCCACGTGTAGGTAGCATACTGTCTGGTCACATGCCTGCTCTGACACCTGTTGCAACAGCAATCTACTCGCTATCTTACTTCCTCAAGACTGTGTCTGACAAACTGCTCTTGAGAAATTCAGCAGAACCAAGTCTATAAATGACAGTTGTCATGTATCTGATGTGATGCAGTGACATCATGAAACCTGGCTCGAAGCCCACAGACTCTACTTCTAAAATAAGGTGGTGTAAAAAAGTTCCATTCACAGCCAAACCACTGAGCATAGCTGGACTCTGCTCAAATACCTTTGGAGTCCTGGTTTGGACAAAGAAGCCAGTTAGAATTGAATACAATGTTCACTGGGCTGCTAGGAAAGGCGAAGACAAGTGATTGATTATCAGCAAAGAATAGAAGCTGTTTCTTCTTGTGTGTACCCAGTGATTACATGCCTACCCTTCCTTCAGGAGAAAAAGAAACAATATGAGAAAAATGGTCACATTGAAAGAATTCAGCATATTATTTAAAGGGGGGATACAAGACACAGGTTAATACACATGGTATTACTGATTCTCCTTGCTCCACCCATAATCAGGCTCACACCCAGAAACAGAGCAAGTGTGGTTTTGTTGAAAGACTGCATTGGGGACACAAAACTTTGGGGCAGTCATAGGAATTTTATCCATTCAATACTCTTTCTGTGGAAAGTGATAACCTGAGTTTCAGATAGTTCTAACGTATTAGACTTAGCACACAGCCTCTTTTATGTAGTACATGATACATGCTAGCAAGAGCTTTACCATTGAGCTATACCCCCAGTCTCGTAAGCCATTCCTAGAGGTGGACACCAAAAGTATGACCATAATTTCTTTTTCTAAATTCTTATTTATTTATTTATTTTAGATGCACGACTATTTTGCCTGCCTTTATGTCCATATACCACATATGTGCCTACAGATCAAGAAGAGGGAGTCATAGCCCCTGGGACGTGTGTTAATACAGATGGTTTCAAGCCACTATGTGGGTTCTAGGAATTGAATCTAGGTCCTCTGGAAGAGAAGCCATGTCTTCAGCCCCATGTTCATAATTTCTGTCCTGGCTCATTTTCTGTTTCTGTGATGAAACACTGAAAGAAAGAAAACACTTGGGAGGAAAAGATTTCTTTGACTTTCAAGTTATAGCCTAGCTTTAACTGATGGAAAGCCAAAGTAGGAAGTCAAGATGTGGTGTGGCAAGTCTTTCTCTATCCTACAAGCCAACTCCCAAATAACAACATGGGGATTTCTTATTAATTATGAGAGCTCAGCCTATAGCTTAGACTTGTTCCTAACTCGTTCTTGTAAGTTAAATTAACTCATTATATTAATCTATGTTCTATCACATTGTGTTACCTCTCTTCCACCTTGCACCTACAGTTTCCTCTCTCTCTCCTGGCATTTCTTGCACACCTAGATTCCTCCTCCTCTTCCTTTCTCTCCTTGGAAACTCTGCCTATGCCTCCTGCCTTGCTATAGGCCATTCTGCTTTTTATCAAACCAATCACAGCAACACACCCTCTTCACACATCCCAAAACAGAGGAAGGTCACTTTACTGCTAGCTACTCCTGACTTGCCCAGCTACCTTTCTTACACAGCCCACAATGGGCCAGGCACTCCTAGATCTATCAGGGATCAAGTAAATGACTCATAGATCTACCCAGTTGAATCTGATGGAGGCAGTTCCTCACCTGAGGAGTTCCCGGGTGACTCTAAGGTTTATATCGAGTTGACATCTGAAACTGATTATGGCAACTACTTTAAGCACATGAAGGCTAGATCTAGCCAACTATACTTGGAACAAACGATCTCTCCCAAATGCCCATGTCCTAAAGGCTCAGCATCCAGCCTGTGGATCTAGCGTCGGGAAATTAGGTTACTGGGCACCTGCCCTTGAAGAAAACAACCAAGCCTCACTCATTTGTTGTGGAATATTTGTTTCCCCATCATAAAGATGTGCCTGCCTAAACTGCCTTCTGATTGGTTTAATAAAGAGCTGAATGGCCAATAGCTAGGCAGGAGAAAATAGGTGGGACTTCCAGAGAAAGAGAGAAACTCAAAAGGAATCTAGGCATGGGAACTTCCCCAGAAGACGTGGAGAAAGTTGGACGTGCCCATACTGAGGAAAGGTAAAAGCCACAGGGCAGAATATGGATTAATAGAAGCAGTTAATTTGAGTTATAAGACCTGGTTGGAGACAAGTCTAAGACAAAGGCCAAGCTTTTATCTTTTTATCATGTCATTATTTGCGGGCTGGAGGTCTCAACTAGAAAGTGAAACTACATTCATTCATTATCTTCCCCTCTTTACTTCCCAGCTGCCACATTTTCTCTCCTCCTCGCTATGACAAAATGCCTGGAATAAGAAACTTAAAGAAGGAAAGATTTGTTTTACCTCATGGTTTAAAAGAGTACAGTCTAGAGTGGTGGGAAGGCATGATGGTTGGAAGGATGGTGGAGACATGCGGTGGTAGAAATGGCGTGAGGCAGAAGTAATGGGACCGTGAGGGATCTGGTTACATGGCATCAGAAGTTGGGACACAAAGAGTTCAGGCCAGAAGCAAAGCTGACCTATCCTTTCAGGTCTCACTGCCCAGTGATCCGCTTCCTCCAGCGGGGCCCTACGCTCCCCATCACTGCCACTGTCTGGGGACCAAGTGTCCAAACACAGAGCGCATCTTCACTTCACTGCATGTGTTCTGTCTCAGCACAGGCCGCAAGGCACTGAAGCCATGTCAAGTGTGGTGGTGGCACGCCCTAATAATTCCAGCGTTTGGGAGATAAAGGCAAGGGCAAATTTGAGGCCAGCCTATGGTACTACAAAGTAAAGCTCTGTCTAAAGACATATAACATATAACATAAAGTCTGGACCTATGAGCTATAATAGCTCCTCCTCTTAAGTTGGCTATCCCAATATTTGTTATATCAGCAGAGAGCTACCCGACACACTGTCCCATGCTAAACGATGTCATTAATAATAATGAAGAAATTCACCTCTCCTCAAATAAGAGACAAGTGGACCTAAAACAAACAAACAAACCCTAGTTAAGACAGAAAAGCCCACTTCTAGTTCTGTCTAGGTCCAGAATAGGGAAAATGGGAAGATAAAATAACATTACTGAAATACTGTAGCGACATATTCGAGTCAGGATTCCAGGCTTTAGACCATGAACAACTATTCCAAAATCCCATCCAAACTCTGTTGTAAGTAGAAAGGAAAATAGCAAACAAACAAATACAAACCCACTCCAACCCTAGCTGTCTGGGAGAGCCTTTAAATTCTAAATAACTGAGGTGCCCTTCAATGCCACCCCCCATACACACATTCACGTGCACAGATGTCCTGATCATGAACACAGGACACTAGCAGTCTTTGCCAAAAGGAAGAGTAAGTCCATTTCCTCACCCCTCTTTGTGCTCTTGGGGACACCTGCTTGTCCTGCTCAGTAGAGCCCTTCCGCTGACCTAAGATCTCCAAAGCATACACACACTGCAAGGAAGCCAGCATAGAGGGTGACTGAAGGAGACCTCAGGAGTCTGAAGGCAAGCATCAACAGTTTTCAGCATTCTTAGGTGATTCTAGCAGACATTGCACAGACAAGAGCTCTCTACGGTTGAGAATTATCGGCAACACAGGTAATAGTAGGTTTAGCTTTCCCGGTCCAGGCCTTTGCCAGTGTGAGAGGGATGGTGTGTTTCCTGTAGCAATGGAATCTGCCTTTCCTATCAGTGAAAGGCACACTTCTCAGGAGCACACATTTCCAAAGTGTGATGCGATATAAAGACTTGGCAAAGGACTTGTTTTTGTTTAAAAGGGGGTCTTGACATGTAGCCCATGCTGTCTTGGAACTTGGCATCTTCCTGTCTCAGCCTCTTCACCAGTAGGTTACAGGTGCTTATTGTTTGTAAAAACCTCAGTGGCTTAAGAAAAAATTACCTCTCATAGACTCAAGAGATGGCTCAGTGTTTAAGAGTGCTTAGCAATCCTGAAGACTGGGGTTCAGATCTTAATGCCCACTAACAAGCTTAACATTCCTCCAATGCCTGTAACTGCAGCTCAGAGAAATAGCTTTTTCTGGCCCCCTCGAATGCACAGATGTGCACATCTGCACACATGTGTGTGCACACACTTAGACACCTTCACACAGATCTAGAAGAAGAAGGAGAAGGAAGGAGAAGAAGAAGACGAAGAAAGAACAACCTCCTAGTGGCCCCGGCATGCTTTCATCATTTTGCATTTGGTCTTTTAGCTCATTTTGTGAACCCTCAGGCCCTAGGTGGTATGCAAAGGCTAAAACCGCACCACTGAAAGATATCTCAAGTTTCTTGGGAAATATTCCCATTTGGAACTTCAGCTGTCAAGAAATGGCAAGTTGAATGAGTGCCTAGTACTATTTAAATCAATGTAGTTTTATGCACCTCATTATAAAGGGAACAGCCCAAGTTACTAAGTTTAATTTTGGTTAAAAAAAATTGAAACTATATTTATCAGGCTAAAACATGAAAAAGTTCCAGTCAACTTTTTTTTTCTGGGTTCAAATAACTTTTCTTCATCATCTGTCACTCTGTCAGTTAAATTCTGGGGATAAATTTGCATTAAAGTTCAGGCAGTCTATGATTCTGAGGAAATAGCCTCAGGAATATTTCACCTCAGTGGAGACCAGCAGATTGGACAATTTTAACTGCATCTCTCCTTCACGTTGCAGGAGGAGGAACTGGTTCATGGTGGAGGTCATGGGTAAGTCTCAGATGACAATAGCTTTGTGAGGAGAGGGGAATGGTCCAAACATCTTTCTGCTTCCGGGACCAATACAGTTTCTTCCTCTCCTTGCCTAGGTCTCAGATGTGAATCAGAGAGAAAGCAGCTAAAGGGAGCAAACAGTGTGTCTGTAGGCAGATTTTTTCTTTGGGGCACAAATAATGACAGGGAGACTTATTATTAATTATGAAAGCTTGCCCTTAGCTTAGGTTTTTCCTCCCAATTAGCTCTTATAATTTAATTAACCCATATTTTTTAATCTACGTTCTCCCTCATGGCTCGGTTACCTCTGATCTGTATATCCTACTTCTTTAGAGTCCCACTGGCATCTCTCTGCGGCTCTTCTTCCCAGAGTCCTCTCTGTCCCTGGAAATCCCGCCTACCCTCTTCCTGCCTAGCTACTGGCCATTCAGCTCTTTATTAAAACAGTCACAGCAATATACCGTCACATGGTGTCCAAATATCCCACAACATATGTCCGTACTTTAATGAACTTTGTCACCACAGAAAACTAAGCACCAGGGCTTGAGTCAGGATTCAAGGTCAGCCATAAACCTACAAGCTGATCTCAGCATGTGCAGAAGGCTTTGTGTCTGGAGTACACAGAGGTTTGGAGAAAACCAGCTCGGAGAACTGAAGCAGAAATTGGCCTAAGACGGATTCCACCTCAGACCAGGCTGGACCTGATTTATTCTGGTCCCCTAGGCAAAGCAGGCACTATGCGCAGCAGTGCCAGAGGGACCCTGAGAGTGGGTCTCCTGGTCACTGTTCTTGAGCCTTGTCAGAAACCGGGACTTGCATTAGTTTGGTTTAGTACGGCCCAGACTGACCTGGAACTTTTGATCTTGCTGCCTCCCAAATTAGAAACTATATATCAGAAGGAGAAAAGCAGAGCTTGATTGGTAAAATGTTTGTCTTGCAAGTGTAAAGACCTGAGTTGGAGCCCCAGAATCCCTAAGGCTCACTGGCCAACCCATAAACCTCCTTGTCAAATTCCAGGTGAGTGAAAGACATCGAAAAAATTGAAGTGGAAAGTAGTTGAGGAGCAACACCTGAGGTTGTACACGCACCTGAGGTTGTACACGCACCTGAGGTTGTACACGCACCTGAGGTTGTACACGCACCTGAGGTTGTACACGCACCTGAGGTTGTACACACACTTGAGGTTGTACAAACACACACACAGACAGAGACAGACAGTGAGAACTGACCATGAAGAAAGACTCTTGGCATGGGTTAGGATACATAATAAAATAGAGAGGACTAAAGGAAGCTTCTACGGCCTCCAGAGCAAGAAGGTTCTTGCAAATTCATTTTGCTAACTGCCCCTCAATCACAGTGTTTTCCATGGGTAGCATATTAGCTGCTTCAAACGGGAGGAAAGAAGCCGTGTGGTGAGATACAGCAGCACTCAAGAGGCTGAGGCAGAGGGACCAGCAGTTTCTGACAAGCTCAAGCCACTTAGCAAGACTCTGTCTAAAAAAATAAATAAAATAAATGGGCAGAGAAAGAAAAGCAGAAATTCGGTGTACTGCCTCATAACTCTCACGGGTCTTCGTGAGAAAATCGTAAACAGATGCAAGAGGCAGAAAGCACCCGTGATGTCATTAAAGAGCCATGGTAGGTAAAAAGGCACAGTAAATAACTACCAAATCCTTTTATTGCAAACCCCAGATAAAAAGAGTGGTGTCCTCTCAAAGTAACCAAGAGCGCTTCCTCCTCGGTAATTTGTCCTGTTAGGGCTGGGAAGACATTACTAGCAAATAGCCCAGCTTGGCCACAAAAGGAAAAGAAATATAATGGTTTGATTCTGTTAACATGGAGAAGTGTCATTACCTCTCAGGTTTTGTCACAGATTGTCATGGAATGACTGCTACTGCTTTTCGCCGTGTTCTAATTGGATATTAGCTCATTTATGGGACAGAGTTAGGAAGAGGGTTTGCCCAGGTGACTTGTAACAAAATGAAATAAGCAGATGTTATGCGTTCTAAAATTACTGCCAGGTTTTTATGAGCTGCTAGAGGCCGAGGCGCTCTGAAAATCCTGCTTGAATTGCAGCTTAGCTGCGAACAGAACAATCCAATCGCTCTGCTCAGGCAGACGGTGCCAAATGCTAGAAGTTTCTTTTTTTAAACACTTAGTCACCCCAAACCAGCAGAGATGGCTTAGTGGGTAAAGTGCTTGCTACGCAGATATGAAGACGTGAGTTCGGATCCCCAGAGCCCACAGAAGGCCAGATGCAAGGGTGTCCATCTAGAACCTTGTGCTCTGAATGCAAGATGGGCCGTGGAGACAGGAGAGTCCTGCGGTCATCAGGACACGTGCAGGATGGGCCGTGGAGACAGGAGAGTCCTGTGGTCATCAGGACACGTGCAGGATGGGCCGTGGAGACAGGAGAGTCCTGCGGTCATCAGGACACGTGCAGGATGGGCCGTGGAGACAGGAGAGTCCTGCGGTCATCAGGACACGTGCAGGATGGGCCGTGGAGACAGGAGAGTCCTGCGGTCATCAGGACACGTGCAGGATGGGCCGTGGAGACAGGAGAGTCCTGTGGTCATCAGGACAGGTGCAGGATGGGCCGTGGAGACAGGAGAGTCCTGTGGTCATCAGGACAGGTAGCCTGTGCAGTGCAGTAGTGAATGAAAGTTGTATCTCAAATGAGGCAGAAGGCAAAGACTGATTGATACCCAAGGTTGGATTCTGACCTCCACATACAGTGACATGTGTACTCACACTTACATGTACACACACACACCAACCAAATAAATGACCTTTAGCCACCACCCCCCAAAATATAAAGGGAAAATGAAGAATTCCTGTAGAAGAGAAATGCTCAAACTGGGTCATGGAGGGGCCAATCATCACTCTAACTTATATAACCTACACATACCCCACCCACCTAGGAACTCTCAAGTCCCCAAACTGAGGGCATAGGGTGGTGCGATTTCAATCTTAGTCTTCCGTTGCGGCCCTCCAGCGTTAGCGTCCACTGTGAAGCAGCTGGCACAGCAATATAGGAAGAGATTTAAATGGAGAAACGCAGCCAGCATGCAAGTGTGTCCCAGTCACCCAGTACATGGGAGATAGAGGCAGGAGAAGCCAGAGCTCAAGGCCATCCTTGCTTATACTGAGACCGCCTGAGCTACAGGAGACTCTATCTAAAAAAAAAAAAAAAAAATAGTAATAACAATAATAACCATAAATAAACAAACGGTGTGCGAAGAAGGAAGAGAGAGGACCAGGGAACGCAGGGAGAGCTTACAGGATGCTGCACAGGTCTGAGCTCCTGGCAGCAGACTGAAGATAGAAAACCATTTTGAAAATGCTGATGCTTGCCTCCCCTAGAAGGGCCGTGCTGAGTGGGAGAGGCAACCTTTACCTCCCCACTCCCTCGTCCTGGGAGCTCTGTGCCACTAGCGCCCAGCACAGACTCTGCTATCTTCCAGCACACATGTAGCAGAAGCGTCAATGTAGGAGCTAAGCCTAGAGAGAGGAGATGAGCAAACCTCCCTTTTTCCTGGCCCCACCCCTCTTTTGACCTGCCACGGAGGGTGTTATGGTCAGAAGCTGGTATGTGCCTTGCAGGCTCATTTTCAGTACTTAGTTTCCAGCTAATGGCACTGTTTGGGGAGGCTGGGGAACCAAAGGTGGGGCCTGGCTGTTAGGCAAAGGTCCTGGGGTGGAGCTTATAGCCAGGCCCTGCCTCAAGCCGAGTCTCTGCTTCCTGGTCCACCATAATGTCACCAGCTGTCTCCTGCGCCAGCTCTGCTCCCTAGGGTGGGGCAGTCCACGTGCCTTCCTCGCCCTGACGATGTACCATCTGCTGGGAGTTTCAGCAGGATGCTGTCATCCACCACGTCCGCACTTGACAGTCATGTGATCAACTTACAAAAAAAAAATTCTCATGATGTTTTAAGTAAGTCCCCCGTTCCGTGTTGGGCTGTACACACCTGCCTGTAAGCCAGAAACATAAACCCTTCCTTTCCTCCCTTAGCTCAGCTGTGTCCGGTGTTTTACAGTGTTGGGAAAGTAATACAGAGGGCGAATGCCTGTCCCTCTGGACCAGGTGCAATTACAGCTGCCCTGTTCCACACCTCAGGGTGCTTTCTCCTGCCCTGACCCTGACTTCAGAAGCAAAGGACAGAGCCACCCTTCCCCTGGGTCACAGCAGGGAAAGAGCCGCTGAGGCTGGAGACACTCACCTAATGACCACTGGCCAGCAGTGGCCACCCAGGAACTTCAGGACTTCTCTGCCTTTGGAACATGGCTCAGAGATGGCTGGAGAAGCCTAAGTGTCACTGAGATGCTGTGCAGGCCCTCATACCTTGAGCCCACCCTGCCCACAGCCTGCTTTCTCTCCAGCTTGCTGATTGCAAAGGACCCAAGCACCTGCACCCTACCATTGTGCCTCTATAGGCCACCCCATCCCCTTTGTCAGCCAGAAAGCCCATCTTAGCTGTTTTTCTGTTGCTGTGATAAAACACCATAGTCAAAAGTAACTTAGGGAAGATGGGGTTTAATAGCAGAATACAGTTGTAGCCCATTGAGAAGAAAATGCTCGGCAGTAACTCAAGGCAGGAACCTACAGGCAGGTACTGGGCGGGTACCGTGGAAGGATGCTACTTACTGGCCTGCTCAGTCTGCTGTTTTATACAACCCAGGACCACCTTCCTAGGGTGGCACTGCTCACAGTAGACAGAGCCCTCTCACATAAGAAAATGCCTCACAGACTTGCCTATGTACCAATCTAATAGAGCAATTTTCTCAATTGCAGTTCCCTCTTCCCAGGGATATCTAGATCTCTGCCAAGCTGATCAAAAACAGCCATCATGGAGCTGAAAAGTGCCTCTTCACTGAATATTTGGGCAGCCCTGGACCAGCACGTTCTAAGAGAAGCAACCGCTTGTGCTCTACCTGCCAGCAGCCTTAACCAACTCGAGCAGAACGCTGGGAAAGAGCCTCTGTTCTTCTCAGAAGGCATCAGCAGCAATACTGGATTGTTCAGGGCTATAACCAAACAAACGAGGCAACGGATTTTGAGGCACATAAGAACAATTGCACACATCCATGGCAGTGACGACAGCTGCTTTCTGCCCCAGCAGAAAAGCTTACTTTTTGTTTATTTGTTCCACTTACGGAGGAACATCAGAGCGTACTGCAATCACTAGATGTTGAACACTACGTGTGGTGAGAGGAAAATGATGTAGAAGACAATATTAAAATGTTCTAGATCGTCACTCACACTGGAGTGCAGATACTCACACACAGGGAACGTCGCCGGTGCTAAGTTGTGAGTTCTGACTGCTGGCTGGACTCCTCCTTAGTCATCCGGACTTGGCTGTCCTTTGCTTTCTCTTTCTCCAGCGTTAAAAATCCAGGGCTTTGCACATGCTAGGCAAACACTGTTCCCCTGACCTACACCCCAGCTCATGCATGACTCTATTTCTTGAGCTTCCACTGGTGCTGACCTGATTTGGGGTCCTGAAGCCCTCATGAACCCAGTGTTTGGGGTTTCTATGAAGCCTTTTTTTTACATGGGTGTGATTGATGGCATGTTGACTGTTGCCACTCAACTTCACCTGCAGTGTTCATGCTCCCCACATATCAAGGGGAAAGTCCCAGTCCCCCAAGGGTCCCACCTTGGTCTTCCCAGGGCCAGACTCTACTCCTGAAACTACGCCGGGGCTACCAGCTACCAGGAGGCTCACTGGCATGCAAAGGGTCCTCATTTCACACCAGAGATTCCAGGGCCTTAGGTGGAAGACTGACTAGGTCTCACAAAGTCAAATGAAGAGTTTTCTCTTTCCAGGACGTGGCATGCATGCAAGATAATAGATGCACACACGTTTTAGGGGATCAAACAATTTATGCCAAGTCTCTGAGACTCTTTCTAGTTCCATTTTGGTTTGTGTTGTTTGTTTGTTTGTTTGGGATGTTTAACAGATCTCTCTCCAGGATAGCTGGGTTTGCAGCAAATACTGATAGCCAGTTTACACCTGACTCCCCTCTCTATGGACAACTGGGCCCACAGTGCTACATCTGTTACAATCTACATTTGTAACAACTGGGGCATGTCACTACCACCCACGTGCTGAAGGCACACAGGTCTCTTGGTGTCACGTGTTCGACAGATGTGCTAACACGCGCCTACACTTCCCATTATTCAGAATAGCTCCGCTTCCCCACCATCCTATTCCGCTCCTCCTCCCCAGCCGTAACACTCCAAGTGCAATTTTGTCTTTTCCGTTCTCTCCCTCATCTACAAGTCTTCATTCCTATACTTCTCTAGGTCTGTCTTGGTACCCAAACCCTGCTATCATCCTTTCCTACCCTCAGAATGGCCTGACTCAGAGACACTTCATTTCTGTGAACCCTTTTAATTATTTTAATGAAGAAAATAATGTCTGTGGATTGACTAGTAGACCTCACGTACAGTGTAGCTATTTCTGTTTTGAACAAGGGTGCTGGTTGACTCCTCCTCTGTCTCTTGAATAGGTGAAATCTCAGAAAATGCCAGAAAATAGTCTCAAGAGGACTGCCACCCACAGTTCATACCCCCAAGCTTTCTTCTGCTCGTCTTCTCTTTCCCTTTCTACCCTTCAAATATACCAATTATTTCAAAATTCCTAGGTTCTCTCAAAATGGATCCCCTCACCAGAGTATCCCAGGATGGTTAAAAGACAGGGCATGTAAAGCTTGCTGCGCATCCAGGGCAGTCTCAGAGGGAGCAAGTAGACACTGTTCTTGGCACTTTGCTTTGTCATGTCTACCAAGAGACTGGGATCATCTTTGTGGTCACCATATTAGCACATCTTCTGGGTCAGGGAGAGGGTGGATCTCAGCCAATCCACCTGCCAACACTCTCTCACAAGTAGTTGTAAATAACTTGTAACAAAGCAAATCATCCGATAACACAGCAGAGGTTTAAAGAAAGACTGCCTGGAACTCCAACTGCCTCTCCCCAACTGCAGTCACCCATCAATGCTGAGAGAAAGATTATGGTTGCCAAGGAAACGGGACTAGGGAGCAAGACAGAAACTTTGTCTCCTTTGGTTTCTGAAGACTCACAAAGCAAGCTGGGCTGTAAGTAGAGCTGGACATGACTATGGTAGATTTATCATTTGCTTAGTAAAATTGCTTTTAATTCAGTCATACTGAGGAGTACAATCCTCCCACTCTCTAAAAGTTAGGTCTGGAACCTAGAGTTTTTCAAAGTCTGACAAATGACAGAGCTTTGAAATTCATTGTCTCTGATTAAATTCAAGTGCAGGACAGATGGCCAAGTCTGAGTACGTGTCAGACAGGCAAAACACTTTAAGATTTGTGACAGGCCAGCCCAGGAATTAGCTGCTATGTTTTTGCATTTATTCATATATCCATGCACACCATGCATGTGATTGTAAAACTTATTTATGTTCATATTTATTCAAAAACACTCCCAAACAAAGCAGCTGGTCTCCTTGTGCCAGGCCAGACGCCCCTCTCTCAACCCCACTAACTTATAACCCATTTTTCTCATGCTGTAGGAATTGTGTACACGTCATATACCCAGCTGCTCAGGACAACAGCAGGAACCTTCTGAACTCCTTAGCTTGGCCAGAACCCACAATTTGGTCCTCATTTCTTTTCTGGGAACCCGTCTATTGAGATATTTACTTATTTTAATGAACAAACGTTTGTCTACAGGGGAAGAAAAAAAACCAGCCAGTGAACGGAGAACAAGCAGCCACCCCTCATTCAGAGCTGTCACACACAGCAAGGGAGCAGGCCACTGTCACTGGCAGAAACTCAAAGGAAGGCTTTATTGTGGGGGAGGGGGAGGCGGGGGTTGAATGGAGCCCATGGGCTTTGGGAGGCAGCAGGTGGGCCCACTTATGCCAGTATCCTGTGGCGGTGATTGGTTAGGAACATACACTTGGCTTTCTTTGGTTTATCTGAAAGATGAAAACTTTGGATCCTGTCAGTTATTAATCAAGTTCTGGCCATCTGAGGCGGTGTGTGTAGGCCAGAGAATAACCACGGGTGTAATTCCTCATGAGTATTCATCCTTGTTTTTTAAGCTACATCTCTAACTAGCTTGGTGTTTGCCAAGCGTGCTAGGCTGATGGCCCACAAGCCCCAGGGATCCTCCTGTCTCCTCCACCTCCCCAGCACTGGCTAGCACGTCCTTTACCCCTTACCTGAGAACTGGGGATTGAACTCGCTTGCAGGGCAAACACTTCACCCACTGAGCTGTCTCTCCAGCAGCATTGGAGGCTACTTTGTATGGGGGTTATTTGGCTTTCTGCCCCCCATGCCCTGTGCCCTGATCAGGCCGTACTCCATTTGCATACTCACTCATACAGTAAATATTTTACAAATAGGAACGTACGAACGGAGACGCGCTGAAGCTCAGTAAGTTACCAAGCAAACACATCAACCTCCTACAGGTTCCACTCCCAGTCTCTCTCCCCTGCAACATTATCTTTCGGCATCCATCTTCAGGATTCTTTTGAGACACGGCAGAGACACCTTTCATTTGCTTCTTCATCCTCATGCCCACGCAGGCGCAGCAGCTGCTGGCCTCCTCGGTCATCTCACTGGGGCCAGCCTTCAGGACGCAATGGATCGTTCCCACAATTGGACTCAGCCCCATGGGTCATTCCCCTCCACATTTCTGGGCCTACGGGACAGTCCAGAGAGCTTGCCTGGAAATCCAATGGCCACATTCCTTTAGACAAGTTCTGTCATCACTCCAAACCTGCTCTGTTTACTGGGTCGGGGTAATCACAGAGGCTACTCTCAAGGGTAGCCATGCAGGTGAACTATGAGAGGCGGGGCAAAGAGCCCCATACCCACCAACCAGAGCAAACGCTACATTGAGATACATTCGTGTCTTTCTCCCAACCAGAACGGCACTGAGAACATACTATGTGCCAGGCATGAGCTTGGATTTTCTTTTTTTTTAATTAATTAATTAATTGTGTATACAGTGTTCTGCCTGCATGTATGACTGCAGGCCAGAAAAGGACATCAGATCTCATTATAGACGGTTGTGAGCTGCCATGTGGATGCTGGGAATTGAACTCAGGATCTTTGGAAGATCCTGAGGCATCTCTCCAGCCTGAGCTTGGATTTTCTTAAATCCATTATATTGTGTGGTTTTGTTGTTTATGACTGTTGGTCATACTTACCTTAGGATGAAGGAACCAGCCGGGCAGTGATGGCGCATGCCTTTAATCCCAGCACTCAGGGGACAGAGGCAGGCGGATCTCTGTGAGTTCAAGGCCAGCCTGGTCTACCTACAGAGCAAGTTCTAGGACAGCTAGGGCCACAGAGAAATCCTGTCTCAACCACCCCTCCCCAAAAAAAGAAATAAAGGAACCAAGACTGAGATGTTGAGAAGCGACTCTGCTGGTATCTCGGTCTGCTGTGGCTCAGTGCCTGCCAAGCACATACCTAGCCGTATCCTCGGTTCATCACGGCACTCAGACATGACTTATCTACTGAGCTGCCATTTGCCATGGCTCTGCCTAGTCACCGTGGTAGGCAGCCCCACTGAGCACAGCAGGCAACCTGTGCTCATCAATTGTCAGTTCTCTTTCCCCCTTTCTGGCGAAATCAGCTATCGCAGCTGACTCATAAGAAAGAGCAGCTCTCCCTAGCCATTCATCCAGCTTAGTAAGTTCCTGAGACCTAGCTCTTACCAAGAGATTAAAGTTGTGTTCCAAATGAGGCATTTGGAGAACTATTACTAACCTAAGAAGAAGAGAACACTTGTTCAAGCATGCCTGTTCTCCTGTCAGCCCACTCTGACTCCTCAGAGAGCCGGCACGACACTGTGAGATACATCTGCCATCCGGTGATCATGAGAACTAAGCCCCAAGCTCGGAAGACAGAGTAGAGAGAAGAAGCATGGCAGACTCTTGACAGCCTGCGGTGGTGAGCATCCAGGCACCCCCAGTTTCACCACTGTGGGCAGATTGCTGCCATGCACCCAGATGTTGTTCGAACTCTGTATTTGAGCTGATTCTGGTGTCCGAGGGCAGAGAAAAATTAGTAAGCTGAAGTATCTTCATAACCTGTCTGTGCGTTCCAGCAAAAAATAAATCTGTCCAAGGCTGGGGACCTGGCTCAGTGTGTTAAGTGCTTGACACACAAACACAAGGGCCCGAGTTCCATCCCCAGACCCACTTCAAAAGCCAGGCACAGTAGTGTGTGCTTGTAATCTCAGAACTGGGGAGGCAGAGACAGGAAGAGCCCCTAGAGTTCACTGGGCAGCCCACCTAGCCTAGTCAATCACAGGCCAGTGAGAGACCATCTGAAAAAGCAAAGCAGATGCCATGTGTGGCTCAACACCATCTGAGGTTATCCTCTGACCTCCCAACACATGCACACGCATGCACACTGCAAGCTTATGCACACGAACTTCCACGCACGCAATTTGGAAACTTCTGACCATAACAATCTCCATAGCAATGATTCTCTACTTTTCAAGTCTCACTCATCAACCTGTGCCAAGTTTCCTGTCATCTGTTGTCATACTTGTGTTAGCCACTGGGTTTCCAAGGGTCATACATACTGTGCCTCTGGAATCTGAAGGCTCAGACGTTTGTTCCCCAAAGCTTGGCTGTACCCCAGCCTCACCCAGCATGGAACCAACTGAGCCTTCTGTCGACTCAAGGTCTCTGTTGGCACCTTGATTAAAATTCAGCAGTCTTAACATCATTGTCTCTGCTCGTTCGAGTCCTAGAGTCCCAATTAGGTAGCATTTAGTTTCTGGCCAGGGAAGACAGTGCCCAACATTGCTCTGCACACGGGGACAATCAGGGGCCTGGTCCAAGTGATAGAGGAGCATCAGTGTGACATGAAGCCATTGCTAAGTGAGGGCAAGAGGCTTCATCTGGCTCCACACAAGACCAGCTGTCAACTCAGAAACAGCCAAGTGTGCCTGCGGATCCCACAAGGCTTTCTCTACCCCCTTATAGAGGATGAACACACTCTTCAAGCCGTCTCTAAGTCAGTGTCAGCGGATAGGGAGAAGCAGGCCCCACCCCTTCCTGTAAGAGCGCTCTTACAAAGTAGAACCCACCAAGAAACAAAGTCTAGATTCTAATATGAAGATTGCACAGTCCACTTATGATGAAAGAGATTGTACGCATAATCCTAGCACTCAGGGGCAGAAAGGAGGCGTGGAGTTCCAAGTCAGCCTTGTCTACATTGGAGAGTTTACAAGCCAGCTAGGGTTAGGGTGAGAGAAACAGGGGAGGGAGAGAGGGAGAGAGAGAGAGAGAGAGAGAGAGAGAGATGATTCTCATGCACAAAACTACTCTCATAAACACAGGTGCTGAATGGTAAACGAAACATTCAGAAAACACTGGAAATGACCTTCATTTTGATTAAATGAGAAAGCACATTTCCAATGTTTAAAATTATATTGCTGTCAAATAAAAACTCACACACAGAATGAAGAGAAAATCTCTAATAATTTATTGACCTTCAGTTTCACATCGTGAAAAAAAAATAACAGTTTTACAAAACCTCAAAAAATGTAGTAGTAGCAAACAAGAACATACAAACACGAACATTTTCTAACTTCTACAGAGTTTGGTACGTGAACCACATATTCAACAGCCAAAAGCGGGATATTATGCGGCTCTAATCACTCTTATTCAGACAGGTGTCAAGCCTGAGAAAAGGGGCTCCACCATTATACCACAAGTGGAAGGCTGCCCTTTGTTATCCGTTTCTACGGCAACCAGCTCACAAGCTAAGAAGAACCTCCCCTGTCTTGCGCCAGGGTTTTTGTGTGTACTGCGCTGTGAATTGTATTTGCTTCAAAGTGGGGGACGTTTCACAGGGTGAGAACGGTCAAGTAGCAAGCCCAAATGCCTACATCAATTAAAAGAGCGGGAGTCTAGAAAGTTTCCCCTGCCAGTGGGGGCCCACCCTTGCGGTGTAGCTCCCTCTGGCTCACACAGTAATTAATAGAAGACTCAAGGACGGGCCACAACTTTGAAACAGCTGCAGAAAATTCTCCCCGCTCTCAGAAGCAGCAGCGACACGCAGATCTTGAGACAGATTTGCATCGTAAACTAGGGAGCTGGGACAGCTACAGGGCGAACACTGACCATGCCACCAGGGTACAATCAGACACTTACACTGCTTAGAATACATCTGGGGACCAGGAACTGATGCCGGAATGGTCTGCGAAGCTCTCATTCCAACGGCTCATTTGTTTTACTTTGGTCCTATTACAGGTCCACTTAATCATGGCACAGACAGACGTATACAATTAGCCTAAAGTACTAAGGTGGAGAGAAATGTTATGGAATTATCTGTCATTAGACAAGGCAAACACACTCAAAATGTAAAGGCGGTTATCTGTCTTAAATCCTATTTTTTTTTAAATACAACACTGTGAGAAATATGGATCAAAACAGGCAGAGTTAGTTGCAAGTTCTGCTCTTCCCCAGACACCTGGAGAAGGGCCCAGGGCAGTCTAGCACTAATACCTACCACTGCACATTTAGTAAACAAGCATTTGGAGGAGCACAGAATGTATTCACAAGTGATCCCAACAGAAGCAGAAGACCTCTCCACAGGCCACCCTTTACACTCCTTGGTACTGTGTGACCAAATGTCACTTCTATGTACCTAAGTATCCAAGGATGAACACTAACGCATACATGGCCGTTTTTCTGGGAGAATGGAGTACTTTGTAAATCCAAGAGCCACGCATAGGCGAAGCAACGTGGTCAATGCATTTGTTTACAGCTGATGCGTTTTAGTTTGTCCCCCATTGGTGTTGTTATTCACCTAGAGTAAATAAATAGATAAATAAATAAACAAACTTTGGGCAATGTCTTCACCTGTGCCCTATATACAGAACTGGTCTGCAGACTCTCCCCAGGGTTTCAGGATAGCACACAAATGGGGGAAATACTATAAAGTAATTTGGTCCTTTCCAAGTGTCAGCAGCCAAGACCAAAGTTGGGTAAATCAGACAGGAGGAGGGAGGACAGACCAATATCCTGCTCTTGTGAGACCCTGCCATCAGTGTGACCTCAGTAAAGGGTGGTCTAGTTACGGTGACTTTGTGGTTTCTCTGTCTCTGGGATGTAATTTGAGTTTCCATCTCGGAATCTGTCTCTGTCCAGACATTTCAAAAATGCACCCCTCCCCCACCCACCCTCTACTTAGCCTCCAAATTATAGCCCCAAAGTTCTTTTTTTTTCTTTTTTTCTTTTTGTGCAGCAAAGCACGTCAACAGCCACAAAATGTGCAAAACATACGACCATCCACACACGCCCATCCACGTGAAGACAACGGAAGCACTGTTCCAGCATGCAGGCCGCAAACAATAAATAGCTAAATCTAGAACACATTTCTTAACAGCCAAGAGAAGGGTTAAAGTCACCTATAAATAGCAAAGAGCATCTACCAAACGGCTACCAACAATGTCCCCATTGTTCAGAGGCGTTCCTGGGGGGACCGTAACCCCTTTGAGATGAGTGGAAAGTCCTGGGGTTCCCATTCTTCAGTCAGCCAGGCCAGCTTCCCTCCTGACCCATGCTTGGCTTTCTGTCTCCAACAGCAGCTGGCACGGAGGCTTCAAGCCCAGTCCTCAGAGGAAGCTGACAACCATTTCAAATCTTGCACATAAATGGTGGAGCCATGGAAATCAAACGCTGAATGAGCTACAGCAAGGGAAAAGCCCAGCTTTTCTCTCCCTTTGAGGGGCTGATTAACGCTGACATTAATCCACAATTACCAGACAAGGACTAGATCACAAGCTCTGTCATTCATATTTAAACCATGTGCTACTTGCATTGAAAAAAAAAAAATCCCACCCCCCTCCCCCACCCCTTCCTTCATGTCCACTTAAAAGAGCGTTCACAAGGTGCAGCTGATGGTATTCGAGGAGTCTTGTAGCAACTTCTCCTGTTTTTCTTTCTCTTCATTAAAACTTGGGCTTCTCCAAAGCAGAAACCTCGTATCGTCTCATCATGCGTCAGAGTGAGCTAAAACAGGAGGAAAAGAAAAAACAAAACACAGAGGTATGAAAGATTTGTGATACGTCAAGGTTTAAGACATTTGCTCATTAGCACACAATTTAGACTCAGGGTTAAGCTGAGCAATAGCACGCCTGAAGGTGTGAATTACAAGTCCAACAGAAAAGGTGCACGCTTGGCATGTTGATAACCATGACAACTGGCAGCCCACAAAACAACGGTGTCCAAGGCTGGAGAGACGGCTGGAACACTGGCTGCTCTTCCAGAGGACCTGGGTTCAATTCCCAGCACCCACACGGCAGCTCCAGTTCCAGGAGGACGGACACCCTCACTCACATAGACACACGCAGGCAAAACACCAATGTACGTAAGACTAAAAATAAATTAATAATAAACAAGCATTAAAAAACAATGGCGTCTTTCTTAAATATGAGTATGTTCACAGTCAAGCCTACGCATGACCACCTTCTGCTTTCAATGCTTGGAAAGGGAGCCTACTGTGATACAATCACTGGGCCATCAAGGGAGGAAGATGAGCCCCTAAGCCCACTGACCATAAAGAACCCAAGTTAGACTTTTCAGAGCTCAAAGGCGGCCACAGTTAAAAATGCATCCCCACCACGCACTGGAGCTCCAACTACAAGCACAGACAAAGGGAGTTTTGGCAGGACCACTCATTAATGGCAAATTCTTCTCTTTGGCTTTTGTGTCTTCAGAAATGTGAGTCAGTTCCTAGTTGTTTCTTTTGGCTGTGGTCTAACAGTGATTCAAGCCTTCAAGACATTCCTTGGCCCTCGGTGTCATCCCTGAGCCCCGCCTCCCTGCAACCTGTATATCCACATTAGGGCCAAAAGAATGTACCTTGTAATATGGAACATCTCAAGACATGGCATACTTGCACAGAAATTAAGAGGGGGCAAATTCACAAAGTGGAAACAAAGCAAACGGAATTCCATATCCTGTCAGGCAGGGACCGTAAGACACCACAAAAATTACAAGAAAATAAGAATTTTTTTTTTGTCTGGGCAGCAGGGGACAGTTAAAATCTCCTTGGTGGATAGGTTTTCTGACCTGGAAGGTTTCTCCTAATACTGGATGGATTCATCTCGCACCAGCTTTGGAAATCAGAGGACTCAGGCTGGAGGTCTATGCTGACACCCAAAGGAGCGGGTCTTGACTCTCATTCCACCCACCTGTAAGTGTTTGTAACCCCATCTTGTGTACAGTAAACTTCAGAAATTTAAGCCATCATTCTCCCATTGGAAACTGAAAGCGCAGCTTTGATCAGGGGCTCACGTCACCCTTTAAGAGCAGTAAGCTGTCTATCAAGTTCAGGTTTTATGTGCTTGGCTCTCCTGCCCAGGGTACCAAGGGTAGAGGCTGCTGTTTCGCAGGTAACACACAGAGCACTGTTTGCTCTGTTTCCCAGGGACCGGAAGCAAGCGATTAGTTCAAATACTTTAACGCATTCACTCTGGGCAGGAAAAGGGAACCCGAACTGAACAGAAATGACAAACAGCTGATAATCAAAGGAACGGAATGTCCCCAGGACATACAGCCTGAACTCCGGCCAGATCAGAGCAAGGTCTTACTACAGGAAAAGCCTGTAATATTGGCTGGTGTTGGGGCTAGACCAGGCTGTTTTCAACACCCACCTGTCTGAATTGCGGTGTTTTCTCGACACTGGTTAAAATCACTCATTTAACAAAAAGGTAGACATAAGGCCAGACAGATCTAATATAAGGACACTGTGCTCCCTCTCTTTCCCCGCCTGCAACCTCTTGCTTCCCGTTCTCCCAGCGGCCATTTCTCACATACTGCCACCATCCCTGGCAATTTTTCTAGGTCGGCTGCACATACAGTCAGCTCTGGACTAACTCTTAATTTTGAGTCTGTTAATTAGCGCTTTTTGCCTAGGAGGTTCTTCAGACCTGCTTAAGAGTTGAGTCATACAACCGTATCTCAAACGAAATAACCACTTGCAGAACGTTTGTTTATTCTGGATTACTTAGATGCCAGCAAGGCTGCAAAAACCAGTTTGGTGTGGGCTGCTGTCGGTATAGATGGCTCCTCACAGGAGGTTTCTGCTACTCTGCAGGAATCTCAAGCCCAGGGAACACGGCCTTGCTGGCTGGGACAGGCTGGAGGAGACAGCCAAAGGTTGAGAACGATGATGAAATGTGAGAGACCAATTTCAGTGCTTATCAGTGAGCTATTAAAGGTGGGGAAAGAAGCCAGGCTATGGCGGCCTTTAATCCCAGCATTCAAGAGGCAGAGGCAGGTGGATCTCTGTGAGTTTGAGGCTAGCCTGGTCTACAGAGCGAGTTCCAGGACAGCCAGGGCTACGTACCCTGGCTCGAAAACCGAAAGGTGGGGAAAGGAAGGCAAATAAGATGAAGCCCCCTCTGTTGATCTTACAACCACTCTGAGGTCCCGTTTTTCCTTCCAAACGCCCCTTTAAAAGTGTGTGACACCCTAAGAAAAGCAGGGCCAAAAGCTCTCTGGTAATGACTTTGTACGCGGTTCCTCCACCGTGGCATTGTTTTTTTTCCCCCTTACATTTAGTAGTGAGCCCAGGAATCACCCAAACAAAGTGGCATGTCCCTAGTGCCCTCTGTTAAACCAGTTTCGGTTTGGTTTGGTTTGGTTTTGTTTTTGTTGTTGTTATTTTGTTTTGTCAACTTGACAAAAGCTAAAGTCATTTGAGAGGCGGGGACCTCAATTAATGCCACCCACAAGCATGCCTTTGGATAGCTTCTGGATTAATAAATGAAGTGGGAGGGTTCAGGTCACTGAAGGTGGTACTACCTCTTCAGTGGTCCTAGGGGTGAAAGCAGGCTAAGCAAGCTAAGGGAGCAAGCCAGTAAAAACTTCTCCGTGGCCTCTGCTTCAACCCCTGCCTTTGGGTTTACCGCCTTGCGTTCTAGCCTTGACTTCCCTCGCTGATGGGCTGCGACCTGATAATATGTAAACATGAAATAAGCCCTCTCGCTCCTCCCCAATTTGCTTTTGGTCATGGTGTTTATAACAGCAATAGAACCAAGACACACACACAGGCTGAGGCAATTCCTGGGTTGGTCCTGAGGATGCTTCACAGGAGCCAAGCAGTCACAGTGACACCAAACCGTGTAGGCTGACTCATTATTGGAGCCGAGCGTAATAGGCTCTATGTACACAAGACAACCACTGCGCGCTCACAGATGACACAGGCTGCAGCTTTTGTTGGTCGCCGCAATAGGGTCAGGTGGACCGAATAACTCTGAGAGGATGCAGGTGGGGAAGCTTCTGACTATCTACAGAAAACTCCACCTTTTGTGAGAACAACCTAGACCGTCCTCCAAAGTTAACAGTGCTCTCAAGAGATAGGCGTGTTGGGGAAGGGGCATTTTAAATAAGCTAATACACAATTTTGGAGTCGATAAAATAGGAAACACTTGAAGCGATATTTTTAAAAGTCTATTACGTACAGAAAGGTCTGAAGCAGTGAAACGAGCACAGCAACCCAGTGTATCTCGGGGATGATACCAAGATGAAGTTCAAGTTAATCAGGTAGCATCTTGACTGTATACTCAAGGTTTTGTTCTCTGGAGTCACACTACCCCAGGGGATTTCTTGACTAGCCTGACTACCTGCTGAGGTCTATGACATTGGGCAATTTACTAGTTAAGATTCCATAGGCATCAGGTTTGTTCACCTGCCTAGGGAGGTTAGTAATAGCATCCAGGGGTTGTTCTGAGCATCAAAAAGATGCCTGAGTGAAGCACAGGGTCCTATTCTAGGAACACAATGCATTATTTCACATCCACTAACTGGAATTACTAATGGACATCTGGGATTCCCAACCTGGCCAGATTCTACTGGAAAACTTTAGTCTTTAAAGTAATGATGCAGGGCTGGAGAGATGGACCAGCCATTAAGAGCACTGGTTGCTCTTCCAGACGACCTGGGTTCGATTCCCAGCACTCACAAGACAGCTCACAACTGCCTGTTAATGCAGCTCCAGGGGACACCCTCACACAGACATGCAGGCAGGCAAAACACCAACACATTTAAAATAAAAATAAGTAAATCATTTAAAGCACCGATGCTTGGATTCCACCTGGATCAAACTAAACAATGTCTCTAGAATGGGTAGTTTCTGAAAATCTCTTTGGGAGGTTCTGAGGCTCCATTGAGAGCCACTGGTTTCTGTCGACAGGGGGTTGCAGCGATGGCCATCACGGGCAGGTACACTGTAGGGGGGCAAAGCCTTTTGCTTTCGGTTCCTATGCCACTTAGGAAAGGAAAACAGCAGCACCTCTCATTTCCCATCCTCTGAATTCAGGCTACCCTGCTGAAACTCATGCGTCCGTCTCCAGCTGCGCTGTCTTACCTCATGCGTGCTTCCTCTAGGACGCTCTGCATTAAGAAGGCAGATGTTTCCAGGTGCTGACAAACGCGGTGGGGATCAGTGAGTACGGGACAGTGGTTATGCTGTTCCACACATCTAAAGTCGGATCGTAACAGTCCAAAGTCTTGCAGCGCTGGATGCCGAAGTATCCTCCCACTACATAAAGCTTGTTCCCGGAGGCCACGGCGTGGCAGCTCATGCGCTTGGCTGTCACATCGCCCACCTTGGTCCACTGGTAAGTCTCACTATTGAATTTGTAAGCAGAGCAGGCAGAGAACTCTGTATCGCCGCCCATAATAAAGATCTGGTTCCCCAGCACAGCTGCTGCTGTGTAACGCCAGGGCTGGGGACAGGTGGCCGGTACCGTCCACCTGTTCTCACACTGATCATAACACTGAACTTTGGGAAGCTTGTCATGACTTACACTGGTACCTCCGAAAGCAAACAGCTTGAGTTTGGCACTCACTACAGCAGCATTGCTGACGCCTTCTCGGAGTGGGGCAACCATGGTCCATTTGTTGGTCGTGGGGTCGTAATGTTCTACTTGCTTTAGAGAGACTGAGGGGGAGGCTGGGAGGCAGCCAGTAGCAGCGGTGTGCCCACCGACCACATACAGGCAGTGCTTCAGTTCAGCAGACCCATGACCGAACCTGGCCACCAGCATGGGGGCAGCCTTGGACCACTCCTCATGCAGGGTATCATAAACCCAGACATCTTTTGAGACCCCATTTTCGGATCCCCGTCCCCCAGTAATGTACACTTTGCAGCCAATTGCGCATGCACTGAACTCTTTCCTCGGGCTGGGAATGTCGGCCTTGGGAATGATTTCTTTAGCCTTCTGGTCTACCAAGTACAGTTTGTCACACATGAAAGTCTGTCCTCCTAGGAGGAAGAGGGCGTGGCCAGTTTTCCGAGGGCGGGCGCAGAGGCTGGTCACCACACCATCATTCTGCAAGATTTTCAGTTTGCACCGGATGGCCTCTTCCACAATCTCCTTACTCTTCCTCTGCTTGGTGATGAGTTCCTCCATGGCCACGTTCTCCATGAGATAGATGGCAGGAAGGAGGGCCAGCCTCACGGTCTGCAACAGCTCTGGCAGGTAACAGTAGCGCCTCTTCAGGTCATAGCTAATCCAGTTCATGGCAGACTCATACACAAGCCTTTCATCTTCCGTCTCCAGCTCTTCACTAGACAGGAGCTGCACAACCATGTCCTGGGGCAGCTGGAGGAAATCTTCGTTCTTCCGGATGGTCTGGAAATTGCTGAGACACATTCTCCAGGAGAGTTCATACAGTTTGGTGCACTGGTGGGCATCGGACAGCAGCAGCATACCCAGGCAGTTGGTGGGATGAAGGTTCTTTTCCAAAAATTCTGCACATGCATCTCGGATGTCCTGAAACTCCAGCATGTCGCCAGCTTCCAGGAGCGACTCGGCATTTTCTTCATTGATGATGACCCGGGAGGAGTAGGCATAGTCAAGAAGCAGCTCTAAGACTTCTGGGTGGATGGAATTGTCGAAGTTGACTTCACTGTCCTGGCTCTCTTTCAGGCCACCACTAAACATGGCTTCAAAGTAGCGGCTGCACGCAGCCAGCACTGCCCGGTGGCAAGGGAAGGTCCTATTTCCCGCATGGAGAAGGACATCAGTGAAGAGCCTCTGCTGTCGCAGAAGGTTCAAGTGAGTGAGGACACTGTCGGCGTAGGAAGACTTATGAAACAGGTAGATATTGATGGAGCCGCTGCTGGCTCTGGACTTGCGGTTCTCATGCACGCTGACTGACATTTTGTTTCAACTCCTGAAAGAAAACAAAACAAACCATTGAACGGGAAGCTCTTGATGTTCCCAGCAGTAGCACAAAAGCAACAATCACTTAGACAAAGAAAACAAGAGCCTTGTTAGACCTGCTACCTACTGTTCCGAGGAGGGGGGCGACCATTCTAGAACAAAGCCAAAGAGAACCGCCTGGGAGGAAAACCATTCCTTGTGGGACTGTTGAGCTATTTGAACCATCCACGGTTGTTGGTGGGGTGGGGGGCATGGCTTAAAAGCAGGTTTATCTTGGAAAACCTGACTGTCAGAATGGAAGTCAGCAGAAGCTGAGGGAAGCCCATCTCATTCTCTCGGTTCCCAGCGCCAGGCCAGCTGATTCATTACAGGCCACTTAAAATGCCAAGCTTCCGGCTCTCATAATGCCAAGAATGTCAGGAGGGCACCGGCTTTAATGCCCTATGCAGCATAAAGCCATGTGTAAAACAAACACCTACTAATTACAAATTCTATTAAGAATTCCTTTGGTAAGATCTAAACTCTACATATATATATAACTACCCAACTCCTGAAGCGGTCAGACCTTTATGCAAAGGTTAAATAGACAGCTCTAAATGCACCAGAATGTAAATATTTCCATAGGTTGATCAGCAGACCTCAGTGAAAGCATAGGATAGATTCTGGCCACAATTACCACCCACCTTTCTGAACCTGGACAGATTCCAGAATGACACTTTGGCACATAAAAGGAAGACTATTTTGAGTAGGCAGCTCATGCTGTTTTTCTGTTCTTCCTGCTCTATACCAATCCTTAGAAAGCCAAAAGCCATCACAAGAACAAAGGATGCATCCACCCCCTTTGACTAAACACTCCATCACCAGGGCAGTTAGGTACCTGCAAATGCTGCACCTGCATACTGGGAACTCAAACTGCAAACACTGCTTTATGTAAATTCAAAAGCACACAGGGGTAGAGTGTGTGTGACATTAATGCGCTTATGTCTGTTATTTTAACCATTGTTCATGCAAGACCAACCACAGCGCTTCCCTAAGTATCAAAATTAGCATCAGTGGAATCGAATGCTATCTTTTTAGGTATCTGCTGTAAAAGAAAACTAGTTAGCAATAATTTAGAAAATGTCCACCGTCCATCTGGAAAACTGGAATTAACTCCTGCTTCTGACAGTACCACTTTAATGCTTTAAAGAATATAAAGCCTTAAGGACCTGCCCCCTGGGGATTCCAGGGGAGGTTGTTTATGCCAGGAGGGGATGGTATATGCAGTTGGCTACAGTATCTTTTCTGATGCAAACCCAGAACTTACAGCACAGCTGAAACCGATTGTTTTCCCTCCGGTCATTCAGATATTTATTTTTTAATTTATACTCCAGGAATTATTAATAAATGCAAATGACTTGCCAGATTCATGAGCTAGAACTGCAATTTCCCCCACCAGCTGGGAAAGCTGGTGCAGAAAATAACAAAGGTAGGTGTCTGACATGCCTTTGACCCTTGGGGCCCACATCTTTAGGTGATGTAACTTGTTTTCCTCTGGTTTGGGAATGTTACTTCTCAGGATGGGTAAACAAGGCCAAATAGAACCAACTTAGCATCAGAGTTACAAAGCTCCAGTGTTACAAAGTCTAGGCAAAGCACCCAGAAACTTCCAGTGGATAGGAAGGTGGTAAAGAAAGACTAATTGCCCCACCTCAAGCTAAGACTCTATCTTCCTGTCCATCTTGAGTCACTGTTAAAAGTTCTAAAGAATGACCCAATGGAGGGATCAGAATCGAAGCACTTGAAACCTGCATGCTTTACCACTGTGGATGCTATTTAAATGAACGCGTTCTGTCTTGAGTTATTTTGAGGATGATTTTAAGCCCAAACCTCTGAAAGATTGCCTAGTCTCAGGAAGCCGCCTCCTCTCTGGCTAAGAGCCAAGAAAGGAACATAAGCAACTAAGTGCTTGCCGGCTGGGCTGGAATCCCACTGAGCCACAGCACATGTCCATTAACAGGAGATTCAGGGTGGCATACAACAACATCCACAACCAGGTGTATACTTAAGAAAACAGTTTGTCCAGAAGACCTTAGGATACAAGATGCGTAAGACTCTGCATCCTGTGTTTACCTGCTGTATTTTCAAGGTCTCCCCAGAAAGCAAGGAGGAATTGTGCACCCTGTCATCTCGGATCCCATCCCACTGGAAAGCACGTCACTGTCACAATCTCACATCTTGTAACCATATATGATTAAAACAAAAGGTAGACTTGAAGGCGCGAGGGAAGGAACTTACTTTCTGGTTCAGAATGATGCAAACAGCAAAATATCCACAGAAGTCATGCAGTTACTAAACACACCTTCAACATAAAATTAATCATTCTTCCCAACATTTTTTAAGCCCCCCAGAGACATAAACTTGCACGCTAAGGAAATGGCCAAGAAAATGCACACATATACTTAACTCGCGTCTACAAAGAAAGCGGAGAAAGACTGCTATTACTGTGCACATCAAAAGGGCTCCTAGTTCAGTAACTTCGGTTCACTCACTGTGGCTTTACATGCAGGCTGGCTGGCTGCCTCCAACACTTTGAGCACCTCCTTCTCTCTCCGGGCTTTAAGCCTGATCTCAATCCCACGAGAAAAGCACCCAGGCAGATGTTCTCAAGGACTCATATTATTGACAACAATGGAACGACACTATAAAGACATTTACAAAAATAGCCCTTCGCCACACAGCCCCCTTACAACATTTGCAACGCTATTTAACACGCTGGACATGTCACTGAAGGCGACACCAAATTACACGACCAAGTTCACCGTTTCATCTCCACCCCGCCCACCAATTCCTAGCCTTTGAAATTAATGTCACTCTAAAAGGCAAAAGCTTGCAGGAGAAAAAAACTAGTTTTTCAGGAACCAGTTTTCATTCATTTGGCTGCGATCAAATGCCCCCATGAGGAGGTCTGCACGTGGGCCACACCGTCCCCGGAGCCGACAAGAGTGCACCACAGGGAACCGATCCCACGCGCTGGGCTGTCTGGAGGCTGCAGGGAGCCGGCATGATATTATCCCCAACTTGGCTCCTCGCAGTCCCTGAGACTTGCCCGGGCGTTACACCGCGGAGGGGAGGCACGTCGCTCCCCCAGCGCGATCCTGCTCTGGCGACAGTTCTGCCCCGAGAGCAGTTCCTGGGCTTAAGCCGCAGGCAGGGTGGCCGGCGCCGGCTCGTTGTTCGCAAGTACACCCCGCGGCCGGCCTGCCCCTGAAATCCGGGCGCCCGCAACAGGTCTGGGGCTGCAGGGGAAACTTACAGCAGTAGGCGACTGGCCTCCTCCCACAACCGGCTAGGGTTCTTGCCTCGGTCACCCGCAGGGAGCCAACGGAGGGCGTCTCGGTCCCAGGAAAAGGTGGCGATCACCAGGGAGAAAGGAGTGCCGGGAGGAGAGGCGATAGCGCCGGGGGTAGTGGCTCTGGCAGGCAGCTCGCCTCGGTCTCCGGATCTGCAGCTGCGGACCTGGCGCCCCGGCCGGGCCAAGCGTCTGCCGGCGCTCGCCTAGCCAGGGGAGAGTGAGCCTGCGGCGGCCGCGCGGCGGAGGAAGGCGGGCTGAGCGCTGGGGGAGGGAGGGAGCGAAGCTGCGGCGTGAGTGCGGACGGCCGCCTGGCGTCTGCTCTGGGTCTCTGCAGCGCCTCCGTCGTGCTATCGGAGGCTGCGGGAGCAGACTGCACCGAGCCACCGCGCACCGGACTATAAGTTGCGCGCCCGCCCGGGAGGGGGCGCGTATGCAAAGAGATTCGTCTGGGGGAGGAGGGAGGAAGCGCGTCCACGGAGCTGGCAGGAGCGGGTGGTGCTGGGGAAAGAGCTGTAGGGGGAGTTGTCGGGAGAGGAAGCGGGGGGAGGGGGCGGAGAGTGCTCGGAGACAAAGCGGACGCCTTGGCTCAGCTCCGGGCAGCTGCAGCCCCCGGGGACTGCGAAGAAAATAAGTTTGAGGGGCTCAGATGGTTTTTTGCCTCTTTGGGTCAACCTAATTCAAGGCTAGCTCGGGATTTGGGGAGCGCCCCCGCAGGGGAAAGCAGCCCTGGACTGTGGGTTCAGTGGTGCCGGGGTTCATGGGATGCTCAGTTTAGTGGCCCAGGGCCAAGCTGGGGTTCCGTAGCACCGGCGCGTATAGCCACTCACTGGGCTGGACATCCCAGCTGCCGGCAGAATCTACTACCCACGGGGGCAAGTGTAGAAGCCCAAGTCTGGACCCTGGGGACACTGCAGGTTGCGCAAGTGGGACGTGGGGTTACTTGCTGGCAGGGGGCCAGAGTCCAGCTCCAGGCACTTGCCGGGTGTCGTACCTCCCCACCCCAAGCTGGTGAGGAACGCGCGGCTGTACTCTGCCCCACGCGGTGCTGGAGCCGCTGCAACCCCGGCTCAAGCCTGCCGGCCCACGTGCTTCGCAACCAATCGCCAGGGCCGCTAGATTCAAAGCAGCAGCCACGCTGCCGTCTTCCTTTGGGGAGAAGTCACCTTCGAGACTTAGCCTTTCCTGTTTTTTGTAGTTTGGTGGTGTTTGGAGTTGAGTCAAGAAATAACCCCAACACACACACACACACACACACACACACACACACACAGCCTCGAGAGCCTGGCAAAGAAAGGAAAGCTATCCAAAAAGAAGAAATTCACGTGGCGACCACTGTTTCTGACCCTCACTCTTGACTTTTATGCCAAGGGTTTGTATTTTGGATGTGAGCTAAAACGCCACTTTGCGTTGACTTTTATTCCGTATTTAATATAGAGTCTAGGGACGAGCAGTATAGATTATTGGTCCAAATCTTTATTATACAGGTGAGGAAAAAGAGGTCTTGGGAGATGTGAATTGCCTGGCTGGAGATCTGCACCCTCTCAATAGTGGCCCAAACAGGAGATCGACTTTAATACCCCCCCCCCTTGCCTGCGCGTGTTCTTCCTTAAAACACCAGGCGTAACAATGGTTTAAAATGGCTAAGGAGGCTCCACAAGGCGCTTCCTGAGACCACAGACTGCTAAAACCAGTACGGTCGGTTTTTTTATCCCAGCTCCACTTCTGGCTATTATTCGGGCTGATAAATTTTGCTCATCGCAAAGAAAGACAGTGCCCTCTTAAGTCCTTTCTTAGCATTAACTCGCCAGCCTCACTACAGCTTCTTCAAATCTGTTTCCTATTTTATTTTTTGATACAGAGCCTTGGCTCCATTTTGCTTTACGAAGTCCGAAAAGCTCGATGGATTCGAGGTAAGAAGCAGGTGCAGAGGGCCTGAGGGCAGCGGCGAGCCAGGCAGGCAGAACTTAGTGCCCAAGGAGAGAAGAATAAAAACAGCGCCAAGCAAGCGGAAACACTGCACACAGCAGAGACAGGCCCTGAAAGAGGGAGGTGGGTGCAGGTCTTTAAAAACACGTTTCTATATCGTGTGGCCCAGTTTGAGAGGCACCAGGGCCAACTCCTGGCCCCTTTCTTTCTGTTTTCATCTATCTGGGTTTGAGTCAAACACAAATCTGTTGGTTTAGGTGACCAATAGTTAATGCCTTCTAGTGAGGCAATGGTCTATTAAGAAGTTAACACATTTTCTCTTTTGACAAAATATGCCCTGCTTTCTCCCAGAGCCACCTAGAACTGTCCTAGATGCCGCCTAGTAGTGTGTGTACATACCTCAGCTGGCTGGGGACCTTGCCAGGAGAAGCCACCTGGCAAAGGACAGGTAATCATTTCTATTGCATCTACCACCTGGAAGCTGCAAGAGTCCGCAACCAAGGAAACAGTAGGGATCCCTTCTCTTAGTAGAGCTGCAGGGCTAAAAGAGTTAGTCCCGCTGCTATCCATTGGTGTAGCTTTTCTGCCTAATGTTTGCCACTTCCTGTGTTTCAAATCAAGAAAACAAAATCGCAGCCTGGAAAATCCTGAAATGACCATATACATCCCTTCATCTGCTACTGAAAGATAAGCAACGCAGGGTGACGGAATTTGTTTAGGGAGGTTATCCAAACTGGAAACCGCTGAAAGAAACTGGACCCACAGACTAACAACAGTCTGCTTGAGCCAGTGTGTGGAAAATTCTACAGGCTGCTGGACAGCTTCTAATGCCTTTCTCAAGGCTGCGGGTGATTTGCAAGTTAGTGGATTTATGATCATAGAAACTCAAACTGTGTCATTTTTATGGCATCTCTCGGCCAATGGGAAAAGTCGTTCTTATCACCCTGCTCACAGGAAACAAAGGTGAGTCCTCTACACTGACAGGAAGAAAACTCTCCTCAGGATTGTGACTGTTCTAAACCACAACAGGTCACACCTCAGGAAATGCTGCCAGGCTGCTCTGTAAAACAGCCAGTGCTTGGTTCAGGATGTCAGGCTGGTCCTGCAGGCCCCTGGGAAAATGTCTTTGCCTGTCCTTGGGACACTAAACCAAGGTCAGTGGTTTTTTGTTTTGTGTTTTATGCTGTTAGGAAGCTGTGCCCAAGGCTTTTGGCCTTGTTATCTTCCTTAACAACCTTATTTTGTTAGGGCTGCAAAATCAGCAGCAAGGGGTTAAATGTATTAGCTGCCTTCAAACCTAATCTGTCTTCATTCATTCCTAATTTACACTCGGGCTGAATTAATGAGAATGATTTAATTAACACCGTACAATCATGGTACCAGGGACTGGACTGCTCAGGGGATTAGACTAAACTGGGCCAAGCAGCTGCCACCCTGCCTCTTGCAGGTTCCCTGAGCCTTACCCAAATTCAGACAAGTCCCCTGCTGGGATTCCAGAAGGGCCCTCTTTATTCTTAGATTCACTTCCTTGATCTGTGTGAGGGAGATGGCACAACCCCTCTTCCTGTGGAATTCCCTGCTGAGGCTTTTGAGAACCTTGCCCAGTAGAGTCAACATGGCAGAGGGCCAAATGCCCACCCAAGGTGTGCTTGCCAGTCTTCGCTGTCAACGTGACTGGATTTAGAATCACCTAGGAGACACACCTCAGGGCATGCCTGAGGGTATTTTCAGAGAGTTTCAATTGAGGAAGACCCACCCTGAAAGTAAACAGCAAGGTAAGATGGGCTTGGGGTTTCAGGCTGAATAAATGGGGTGCGGGAAGTAGAAAATGAGCTGACCACAAACATTCAACTCTCCCTGCTTCGCTGGAGATGCGCTGTGACCAGCCACCTCACACTCCTATATTCCTTCCCCCACCGTGAGCTTTCTTTTTTTTAAATTGTAAGCCCAAATAAACCTTTTCTCCCCTTACCTTGCTTCTTTTTAAGTATTTGGTAACAGCAATGACAAAAAGTAAGAAACACCCAGAATCTGTGCTTTTCTTTTCATCCTGTTGAATTCATGCTAGGAAGTGAACATCTAGCAAGGGATGCTAGTTCTGTTCACACGAGTGTGGAAGGGAAGGAGGGAAAGGGAATCCACAATGGGAGAGGTTGAAGTGGGACTCCAAGCCCTGTGGAACCTGGGATGCTGACATCACCTGCACAGTTCTCCAGTGAAGGAGGGTAGACGAAACTTAGTTTCTGCAGTCTACTGTCGTCACCAGCTAGCAGAGGGACTGTGACTTGTGCAAGGTGGTACTTTCTTACTGGTGGCCCTAAAGGTGACCAGAACCACTAGCGAATGCGGGGATCAGTTCTTCATTACCGAAAGAGGACTGGAAGGGCTCAGTCCGCTGCAGCACTTCGCCTACCGACAAACCCAGGGAGAGAGACCATAGAATATGTCAGCCGTCCTCTTATTTCAAAAAGAGAAAGGAGAACTGAGCTATAATTAACGAGAAAGGAACGCTGTCAGTACTCAGTAGGTCTCAGAACACAGTAGGCTGGTATCTCAGGGCTTGCTGGGAAGAATGAGGGACCTCAGCTGGCAGTACGTTTGTGTTTTCATCTGCATTTGTTCTATTTAAGAAATTAGTATTTGTATTAAGGACTTTGCTAAATCTAGAGAGTATTGAGACTGTTGAAATTGGTTCGGTCATATTTTAGCATTCCAGTTGTTTCTTAGGTACAGTGCACATGCTACTTTATTTATATTTTGTGAATCAAATTGGTTATGGTGTGGTTTTTTTTTTTAATTTTGATTTCCAGTTGCTCGTGCTATTGTGCATGAGCACGGTTGCCTTTTGTCTTACGGTTTCCAGTGGACATGTTGTCTTTGTTCCTATTGGCCTCTTCTACGGGGGTTGTTATTGGTGGACGATGCCCTCGTCCTTTCAACCTTCCTCACTTCATCCAGCCTCCAGTGACATTTCGGGGGGGGGGTGATGGGGGCATCTGAGCCATCGTCTCTTAGTATATTTCGAATCTAGTCTAGTTACAGTATTTCTTCTCGAAGCCCTAGAAGACAGTGGTCTGCATGGACTGGCGTGGGTTGTAGGGACAGGGTTTTGAAGCAGTTTTTTTTTTTAAACCATTTTCTCTGATTACAAAAGCAATGCATGATTAAAATGTGGAGACTACAGAAAGGAACAAAGAAAACCGTAGTCCACCACACGGAGATAATGACATTCGGCGTTTCGGTTCCAGTGTGTAAACGTTAGGCACTTGAGGACAGAAACTTGAGAACACAGCTTGAATTCCTGCGCGCACATTGACTGGGGAGTGAGTGTTGAGGGGGCGAAGACTGTACATTCATAGTAGTTCAGTTTTCTCAGCTGTAACACAAGAGGAGGAGATTAAATAAACTGGGGCATATTCAGTCCGATGATGGTGGCACACACCTTTGATCCCAGAGGGCAGAGTCAGGCAATTCTTTGTGAGTTCAAGGCCAGCCTGGTCTACAGAGCAAGTTCCAAGACTGCCAGGGCTACACAGAGAAACTCTGTCTCGGAAAAAAAAAAAAAAGAAAAAAAGAAAAGAAAAGCCTAAATAAATAAATAAAGGCATATGTAAGACATGAGCCATGGGACCCTGCTAACGGTGAGCATGCTGTGTGCTTGTTTTCGTGTGAATTGAAGAAGTTGTTTACAGAGAACGGTGTTTCTGTAATCTCTGACAAATTCCCAAGTGACCCTCCTAAGTAAAAGACAAGGGTGACTTGAATCCTTCTGGAAGTCCTTTCTTCCCACAGCTTCACCTTCATGCCTCGAATGTACTCTCTTATCCCCGGGGAAGGATATCATTATCATCATTATTATTATTGTGGTGTCAGAGATTGGACTCAGGACCCTGTGCATGCTAAATTCACTCTGCCCCTCAGCTGTATTCCCCTCACTCTTTGATTATTGGTTCCAGGCTTCCTTGTCAGGAAGGAAAATGGCATCTGCAATACAAGCTCAAACCCACGGGGTCTGCCGGCCCTTTGTCTTTCATTGATGCTGTCTTCCTGTTTTGTACTGGAACCAACCAGTGATGGAAAAATTATTCTTTTCTCTGTTCCTTTAAAAAAGAGACTGGTGCAAAGAAAATGATTTTTAAAACACGTTCTTTAAAATGAAGCAGCTAGCTGCCTTTAGAAGAATGTAGCCTAGCTAAAAAGAGGGCAAATATGGGGTACAGGCGCCCCTGTTTCCTGCCCTGAAGCTCTTGTGGGGTGTGTGTGATAACAGTTCCCTGGTACCTATCAGAATCGCATCAGGCGTCTGTAGGGTGTGACCTTACACAGCCTCGGGGAATCTTGAACCATTTTCCCCTCCTGTTTTCCATAATCTTTTCAGTGCCCCAAGGCTCCCGGACTAAACTCCTAATTTGTTCTAAGTAATTACATTCAAGAATCAACCGTTGTTCCAAGCAGTGAAAAATGAAGGTTTTGTTTGGCCTGGATGCTGTGCTTCTCGGGCCGGATGCCAAGTCTCTGAGCAGGTCTCAGCGTGAAGAAGGGACCAGAAGAAGGGACCTTTGTGGTCCAAGGCCTTGCACCTCTGAATGAATATTTAAATGATTTTATAGCCGTCTGTAAGTGCGGACTTTACTCAATGGTGCGGCACCACCTCAGACAGGAGGCTGAAGTTACCATGAATCATGTGTAAAGGGAGAGTTGTTGATCACTGTCTTGTACTCTCATCAGGTGAAAAGTGCAACATAAGAAAGAATATGAGCTCACATATGTATGTATGTGTGCAGACATGGATAACATAAAGAGGCATTCATACATTTCCCTGAGCATCATAAGAAAATATTTTTCAATATAAAATTAGCTCTACAAAAATAGGTATTTAAGATAGTTGTGCTGCCTTCCACCGTCACAACTGTATAAGAAGTTTTCTTCACAAGGCCTGTGTTTCTGCAATGTTTGAGGGGACGGGGGTTCACTGCACTAGAGGAAACAGCCCCGTCTTTCCCCCAAGCTCCACCGATTCGTTCTGCATCTTTTCTGAGATACCTAAGATGTTGAAAATTTGAGGCAACACCAAGGTGTTGTGATTTTTCAGACAGTGCTTTTCTAGGTAGAACTTTGACGGATTTTATCTGAACATACTCTGACAAGTTTGTCTATTTTGAAAATTCCACATATCAATTTCCACTGCGTAATAAAATTCAACAATTTGTCATATCCTAAATTCTTTATGCATGCCTTATTACAAACAAAAATTCCCCTAAGTCAGTCATTGGTGGTGCACACCTTTACTCTGAGCACTCAGGAGACAGAGCCTGGGGAACTGAGTTCGAGGTCAGCCTGGTCTAAAGCGTGAGTTTCGGGATAGCCAGGACTGTTACATAGAGAAATCCTGTCTCCAAAAGCAAAACAAAAACCCTCCTTCTCCTCATACCGACTAGTCACCTGAGAAATGACACTGTCACCCCAACAAACCCAGGAATAGACCACAAGGGTGGCGTCGGCAGCCTCAGAGAGGAATTACATAAAGCAACAGTGCCCTCTTGTGGCTGTAGTAAAGGTGCATTTACCAAAGGGTCTGAAAACATACAAAAAAATTCACAGAGAAAAGTAAACAAGCTCTACAAATTCCTGTGGGTTATTTTGAGCTCCAGGAGTTCAGTTTTTATATGAACAAAGGGAAATTGTAGCCGAGGGTCTTGCCGGTCTGTAATACTGGCCAGTCTTACAGTGATCCAGTGGCCTACAGACAGGCGAGCAGAGGACTGACCTCCTCAACACAAGCTGAACAATTCCGAGCCCACCAATCTCCTGCTAAATACAGGGTAAAGTTCAGTTGTCCTGAGGCCCAGGGACTGAACCTGTTAGTCTACAGCGATAGAGTGGGAATTAATAAAAATGATGAGACTCTCGTTTTTATACTTATCATGTGTAAGCACCATATTTACCTAAAGGACTAAGATCTCAGGTGATGAACACACCAGAGCTGAGTTCTAACCACTGAACTCCTCTGCGTCCTCTATTTTCCTGGCCAGAGTGCCTGCTTTCCTGCCCCCCAGGCGTGCTGCCTTGCCCTCTCTCTCTGTCTGTCTCCCTGTGTCTCTGTCTCCGTTCCTTTCTCTCTCTGTCTCTCTCTGTGTGTCACACACACACACACACACACACACACACACACACACACACTGGGTTTGGGGGATGAGAAGACATGAATTGCTTGGTTTACTTTGCCCCATGTTGACAAGCCTGATAACAGTGTGACAAATTAGAAGCTGGAATCAATTGACTCAAATTATACTGTTTTTTTAATCCACTTTACCCTTTCTCCATAGTTGATTGAACATCTTACCAGATCGTGTTTTCATTCTGGCACACTGTACCCACCAGAGATTGGTACATCAACTCACAAGCAAAGGAATGTCTTCATCAAATTGCTCTTTCAAATTTAGTTTAGACATAGTTTCTCAGCTAGGGACTGAGACACTGTTTCCCCTGCTATGATCAAGCCCCAAGTAGTGAGAGAAACATCTTCCCACTTCAATGTCTGCAACCCAAAGGCCCAGGGGAGCTCATGTGTCCTCTTGGAAGGATCTAGAGAGAAAACGCAATTGGAAACAAAGGAAGCTTTTAACTTCTTGGCTGGACCCAGCGATCGTGACATTATGTTTTAAAACCCAACATACACAGATTATGCAAAAGTTTGAAATCTTTATATTGGACAATGGTTTACAGATGTGAAGGACCTTGTTAGTGGGTAGTCACAGGGTGAGCAGGCTGTGGTGTATTCCCCTCCTTAAAGATGCCAAACATAATAAAACTTCACTTGTCTAGAATCCAACCCACGAGAATGATCAGTAAAACATTGTTCTCGCACTGACCATATAGAGGACTGAATCCTTTCAAAAAGCAAATGATGCCCACCTAAGAAACAAATCCATAAGCTATCTCAAGCGGGGGAATTAGTTAGGAGGATCAGGGCAACACTGATACAAAAGCTGGAGAATGCGAAAGGGAACCTGTCACCCGCGGCCTCTACAGCGGCTGGAGGGGAGGAGGGTCAGGGACAGCTGCCTTTCCTCTTGTCCCACTGAACTGACAGGTGTGCACATGTAAGCATCAAGACAGGTGGTCAAGAGTGCTTGGTACTCCTGCAGAGGACCCAGAGTTGGTTCCTGGCTCCCACAGGGAATCTTAAACCAACTGTAACTCCAGTTCCCAGTGATCTGACGCCCTCTTCTGGATTCTTTGGATGGTGTAAACACTAGGTGTGCTACCAAACATGCGGACAAATATTCATACATATAAAGTTAAACATATCTTTTTAAAAGATGGAGATGTTAAACTGGGTGTGGTAGCACATGCCTTTAATCCCAGCACTCGGAAGGCAGAGGCAGGCTGATCTCTGTGAGTTTGAGGCCAGCCTGGTCAACAGAGGGAGTTCCAGGACATCCAAGCTACACAGAAAAACCATGTTTGAAAAAAAAAAAAAAGATGGATATACCAGTTATAAAAATCTGGCTTGTCTCATGATGGCATCAGCATGGGATCAGCCTCCTTTCTCACAGTGACAGGCCGCTAGGACCTTTGTACTGGCTGCAGCGCAGCGTGTGTTTCCCAGGCACAGTATAAAGCAGCTGTTTACAGGAAGTCTAATGTTTGGGGTGTTTCCAAGTCTTGTAACCCTCAAATGCCCTTGGAAACGTGGGTATCATCAGTACCGGGCTCCATTTCCTGGACAGAAACTAAGTCCCTCCAAGTGGGTTTGCCAAGTGGGTTTGCTGTAGCCTGCACGGTCTGTTTCTTGGTTTGTTTTGCCTCCACTTAGCATCTTTGTTCACTCCAGTGTGTCCAGGCCTCAGACCAACGCACAGCAGTGATAACACAAGAAGTAACTATACCCTGTATGGATGAATAGTTTACCAAATAAATGCCCCTTCCTTTGGCCTTGCAAAGAAATATTGAAACTGGCTTCTTTGCTCTGGCCCTTGCTTGCTAAAGCAAGAAAGTCTAAGAAAACATCTTAAGTCAATTTTTGTGTTGGGCTAAACCCAAACGATTTACCTTGCATTATTTGGAAAACCTCATCTCCAGAATATTTTTACTTAATCAGAATTTCACTGTTAGGATCGCATTCAGAGACTCATGAAAAGAAAATTCCCCTGAGTCTCTGAAGGAGGGCAATTGTTGACATGCGAAGAATAAACCTGTGTAAATAGCTCGGGTCCACTTTGAAGCACAAGCCATTCCAAACACAAACTACCCAGCGCTCCGCTCCGTGATAAGGTGAGTTAATCACCCCAGCAGCAAGTCACCCAAAGGCTGAGGTCATTTATTTCTGCCCTTTGGTGATTAATTGATCTGTGTCCCTTGGTGTAAGAAATAGAAAGCCTATCTCCCAGATGGAGAAGGGCCACAGTAGGGGGAGGGAGTGGTATCCATTCTAATATTCCAGCACCAATCCTGCCTGCCGGGGTCTGGGTAGCTAAGTCTGTTAAGAACTCTACATAAAGCAGGGTTTATGCCAAACAAATTAGGATACGGCTAAAGAATCATCTTAACCCTGAGTCTTAACTCTGGGTAAAGAGTTTACGCAGACAGTAAATAGCAAATAGCTGGTGTGGCACCTGCGTGTGATGCCAGAAACAAAGGTAAAGCAGAGAGATTGTGGGTTGAAGGCCAACCTGGGTTACATAGCAAGACCCTGTATCTGTTCTGGCCATGGACCAATGGTGGTAACCCTATCTTTGACCTTGCCAAAGAACAGCAGGACTCCACGGCTGCAAGCTTTCTTTTGCTGTTCTTTGGGTGTGTACACACATGTGTGGGTGCGTGTGTGTACATATATGCATGGGCACATGGAGGCCAGAGGTCAACATCTACTATCTTCTCTTGCACACCACCTTGTTCCTTGGAGACAGAGAGCTTCACTGAAGCTGGGGCTCACTGGTTTGGGTAGGCTGTCTGGTTAATGAGCTCCAGGGACCTGTTTATCTCCAGCCCTCCCCTCACCCACAACCCTGTGGCTGGCTGGTGCTGCAGAGTCTCTGCTGCACCTCACTTCACCATGGCTCAGGTCCTCCTCCTTTTGCACTTACTCGCTGAGCTATCTCCTGACGTGGGCATTTGTTGAGACAGGGTCTCTATGTCCTAGGCAGGCTTTGCTTTCCTAGAACTGGGTTTACAGGCTCAGATCCCAGTCTTCTGATCCAGAACTGTGTTCCAGTTTGTGTGCCACAAGCAAGCGCACCCTAGGAACCTGGCGGACTGCTGTCTTCATGAGCCGTCTCAATCGACAGATACATTGTAGCAGTCGTCCTATGCGCTGACATTCCTCAAAAGCTTTCGCTTTGTGAGAGGTCCTGGTGCACAATTGTGATGCTTGGGACGCAGACCACAAAGTATTAAAATGTTTATCTTTATTTTTCTAAAACAGAACGTAACTACAGTTATAAGGCCCTAATCCGCTAGCTTGGCGGAAGCTCAGTTTGTGCCCTTTAGGGGCGTCCATCCTTCGCCCCCCCCACTTTTGTTCAGCATTGGGTCCAAGTTCCAGAGTGTTTTTGAGGATGCCTGACTGTATCTGCAGGCTGAACCCCATGCTGCTGCAGCCATTCAAACACTGGGACGTTAGAACAACACATTGCTTTTTAAGGAGACGATGACCAACAGCTAGTTCTTTCCGAAACAAACAAACAAAACCCAACAACATGTCCCTCGGTTTGCCCTCCTAGATAATTTAGTAAAGATTAAAACACTGCAAGATTACTGTAAAAATAATTCAAGTAAAAGGGACAGCTCCCCATGCTAGCCAAGGTGACATAATAGGGGTATGGGGTATCATCTTACCATTTAAAACAGTTAAAGGCAGACAGAGCAGATTAAATGGTTCGATCATCAGGTAACAAAGAGCCAAAGTTTCAGGGCCTCCAAGGACCTAGCTTCAAAGGACTACAATTTTAAAATATAGAGCCTGGAGAGATGGCTCATCCGTTAAGAGCATTGGCTGCTCTTCTAGGGGCCCTAGGATCGATTACCAGCACACACGTTGGCTCACAACTGTCTGTAACTGCAGTTCCAGGGGATTGTATGACCTTTTCTGGTCTCTAAGGGCACCAAGAAGCACATGGTACATAGATGTACATGCAGGCAAAATCCCTTTATATACAATAAAGTAAAATAACAATAATAAAATTGTGATAGGGACTGTGCTTGAGTGTGCACATTTGGATTGATGGCTTTTTGCAATAGCTGTTGCAGACTAATGTAGACAATTTTGGCTGAAAGTGATTCCTTCAAGTCCCGGTAATTATAAATAGATCACGTTTTAATTGTTTCCATGAACATGGTGGAATTATACACCGTGTTGATAATGAATACCACGAAAGCCAAACGCCAGTGTTGCACGTTCGCTGAATAACTGAATGAGTGTGTGTCAGGTCAGGAAAGTCAAACACAGTTTGAACCTGGAACCAAGTTGCAGAGATGTTCTAGTTCATGGTCGTTTGATTGACTGAAAACACAGCTCTCGTGTTAAAGGGACTAAGATATAATTTATTATGAAGCCATTTTGAGTGACCATGGCCCAGACATACAGATTAGGTGACTCCAAATTCCGTGTTCCAACATAGGATCAGTTTCGTTAAGTTTTAAGCTTCACAAAACAAACAAAGCCATAAATCAAGGCAAGTTTAAAATACGTTGGTGGGTACACCAGAAAGGTAGATACAGCAAGATGAGGGAAACTTATTTTATGACCTCTGATGACATCCTTAGCTTTTAGGTAGGAGAAGCTGGTGGCCTATTAGACACAGAGGTGGGCAAGGGATGGCTATTCAGGGGGCTAAAACTAGTCCAAGTTAAGGTAATTAGCCCTGAACTTGCAACATTCCAACCTCTCCATGTTAATGCAGTTTTAATCAATCAGTCCCTCAGACACGGCTTCTTCCAGGAATTCTCATTCACATTCTAAGCTAGTCATAAAGCCATTCTTGTTCCCTGAATCTCAGTTTCCTGAGCATCAGACAGTAACTCTGCCATTCATCCTATGGATACCAAAGTTGTGTGGCTCCAGGTCACAGTCTGTGAGTCTGCCCAGTTCTCCCTGATGAGGCTGCCCTTGCTCCATTTACCCCACTGAGACACAAGCTTGTGGACCCAGGCAGGAGTTGTCAGCCCAGAGACCTCTAGACCCGAATGTGAAGAGCACCAGGGCTGTAGAATGCGGTTCACTGAAAACATCTGTCTCTTCTTACATGGGATTTCTCAAACTCTCGCACGGATCACCCCGGGAACTTGCTCAGGGCAGATCCTGATTCAAGAGTTGGGAGTGGGGAATGGCGGTTTGCATTTCCACCAGCTCCCAGGGTTTGTTGGGACTGTTAGTCTACAGACCACACCTGAGCATGGAGCTTGGTAGGATACCGTATCACAGGAGCCAGCTGTGCTATAGAAACACAAAGACATCACCTAACCCTTCAAACCTTGGAGCTATGCCTCCTTAGAAATGAGATCCCTCCTCAATAGATGCGGTCCATATTTGTAGGAGACTGGTAGAGTCCCTGGGAAGGTTTTACTGTTGACTTGTGAGCTGGGTATAAAAGAAAGGAGTTTAATGTGAAGAAGAATGGGCACACACATCCTGAAGGCACACACACAGAGACAGGTTAGGTAGAAGACATGAAAGAATATGTATGAGCTATATGCAACAGGGGAGCTCAGTCGGGCCCCGGGGCTGGCTCTGAATCCAAGGAGATAGATGAGGATGGTCAGAGCTGGGAGTGAGCTGAGGACCAGGGACCTCAAGTGCAGAAGCCGTGTACTGTGACCAGTGAGCAAGTGAGGAACTAGCTCAGTGACACTGAATCTGGGTGGGCTAAATGAGCCCAGGCCACCTCTAGGGATCCGGACCTGATGTCCAGCCTGAGGCTGAAACCTGAATCCCACGTGTTCAGAAATAGTGGCTAGGGCATGGGGCCTGGTGAGTCCTCCTGGGGACTAAGGCAGGACACGGGAATGGAGCATGAATGGCTCTTTGATGTCCCTTCCCATCAGCTGACAAAATGACACCGTAGTTTGTGGCAGGCACCAATAAGAACTGTGCTAAGAAAATCCAGCTTTTTAGAAATACCTGGTACCAGGATGAACATAAGGATAACTCTTAAAGTGTTAACCTTTTCTCCTGTTCATTTTTAAGAGAGTTAGACTATCAATCTTTCAGAGCCTATGAAAATTGGCCTGCATTACTTCAAAGCAAAACTAGTTCAAATTAATCAGCAGTCTTTATGCTAATTCATACAATTAGACACTACACTATTATTAAATGCAAAGGACTTTAAGCAGTGAAAAAACAACACAGTGTATTTTAAAGACGCTGAGTCCCCTTTTCACAATAAAGCCAACATGCTAACCATGATTATTGTTATTGCTTTAGATGTCATTATCTGAAAATCTCTACATAATTGAATGCCTTTTATGGATATGTGTGCTTTTCTGGTGTATATTTTTGAGTTATGTCTTTAATAAACACTAAGTGATGGTATGTGTTATAATTTGGAAAAAATAATTTTGATTATTAGTAAAAGAAATTTCTTCTCAAGACCATATATCTGAAATATGAAAGGAAAATAGTATTAGGTTAAATTTACTTCAATCTAAGGCCCACACATTGGCTTTTCCAATTAGAAGGACCTCCCAGGGTTGAGTAGGGTACGAGTTCAGGGGTTAAGATCAATTGCTGACAATAAATGAATAAAGAGGACATGTGTTTGAAAGGGAGCAAGAAGGGGAATGTGGGAGGGTTTGGAGGAAAGAAAGGGAAGGGGGAAATGAAGTAATTGTGTTATAATCGCTAAAAGTAAGCTGGGCGGTGGTTCCGTATGCCTTTAATCCCAGCATCGGGAGGCAGAGACAGGCACATCTCTGTGAGTTCCAGACCAGCCTGGTCTACAAGAGCTAGTTCCACGACAGGCTCCAAAGCTACAGAGAAACCCTGTCTCGAAAAAAATAATAAATAAATAGAAAGATAATTAAAAGCGAAAAACAGTGATTGCTGAACAATCTTGGGGACTGGTGTTTGGATCCCAGTACCCACATGGCAAGCTGAGAATCCTGCTGAGAGCTGTGCTGCTGTATTCAATACCCTCTTCGACCTCCCCCTACATACATATGCGTGTAAATTCTCCTCTCTCTCTCTCTCTCTCTCTCTGTCTCTCTCTCTCCCCGTCTCTCTTAACTCTGTAACTCCCTCTCTCCCTCCCTCCTTCCCTCTCTCTCTCTGTCTGTCTTTCTCTCTCACGCACACATACACTCACAAATAAAGAATTTTAAAAAGGAACTACCACTCACATCTGTGCCCAACAAATGTGATATTGTCCTGAATCATTCATTTTAATGAGCCCTAAAGCTGGTGAGATGGCTCAGTTGGTAAAGACTATTGCCACTAAGCATGACCAAGTTTGACCCCTACCAACTCCCAAGGGTTATTCTCTGACTTACACAAAACACCATGGCACACATACACAAAATAAATAAATGTAATTAAAAATATAGCTTTCCTAAATTTCTTCTACACGTACTTAGTCAGCATGTTATTGTCCAAACTGCAACGGTTTTAGCTCCATTAAAATAATGACTGTCATTTGTATTACTTTTGCATGTACAATATCACTTAATCTCAAACAATGCAGAAATTTCTCAAAATGGTCTCCATTTATGGATAAGAGCGCCAGTGTTCAGAAGGACCTGGTGATGTGCCTGAGCTCTCACAGCTGTCAACAGCAAGCCCAGACTCCGGCTGAAGTTACCTGTTACATAAATATTCTAAGTCAAAAAGGAAACCAGGGCATTTTGAAAAATTCTTCAAGGAAAAGAAAATATTCAGAGCTAGCTGGAAAAGGCTATTCAATAGCTAGTTCATCAATCACGTCAAGGACCCTTAACAGAAACGAAACCTGAGGAAAGTGGAGCCACCTTGGGGCTAGGCTCACCATATCCAAAAGAAACACAACTGGGCTCCAAACAACTCTGCAGCTTCACCTAAGCCATCTCCTGGGGAAGCAGCCAGTGGGAAGCATGCACAGCCCTCAGCCGAATGCTCTGCCATCTTCCCCTATAATGGTGCTACAGGCCAGCCCCATCCTCATCCCCTCTGATTTCATTTCTTCCCTTGGCCGTGGCAGAATCTTCCTAATCTGAACCATTCAGTCACTTGGCTGCCTCTGAGCAGTTACTTCTGTCAACACACAACAGGGACCAGACCTCCGAGACAGAGAATTAAGTGGGGGGTGTGTGTGTGTGCGTGTGTGCACGTGTTCCTAATATATAGCCTCATTACCACCTCTGACCACACTGTTATCTTTGTTGGCCCTGAGTACCAAACACTCTGTGGTCTGGAGACCCGTTTGTGTTCCATGCTTTTTCCAAAACCATGATGGGGCTTTCTTTCTTTTTTCCCAGTCTCTTCTTCAGTGTCCCCGGACCAATGACCTGGTCTAAGCTGGCGTGTCTCATCCTCCTCCCTTCACTCGGCCTTACTTTCTTCCAGAATGCCACCCTGTGAGCTGAATTCTGATCCTCTTGCCTCCACCTCCTAAGTGCTAGGATGTCAGAAGTGTGTGACCATTCTCAGCTTTATGTGGTGCTAGGTATCAAATCCAGGGCTTGGCGCACTCTAAGGAAACCCTCCACCACCTCGGCTACCTCCCAGCCTTACAACCAGGCATGTATTGTAATAAATCCCTGATGTTTTGCAATAAACCTCTGTATTCTATAACTCCTTCGACTGCTCGCTATTAACTTGGCCTCCCAGGTTTCCAGGTGTCTTTTGCCCCAGCCTCTCCCCTTTCTGTGTGCATAGTGTCCAGGGTTTTCAGCTCAGTTTCAAATCAAGCTACACCTGTGCTTCGCAAACCTCCAGGGCTGGTGCTCACACACTTGAGCTGATGGCAGATAATTGACTTCTAGAGATGTTAACTATCTCTTAACCCCAGGAGGAAGGGCTCCCGAACCCTTGGCAGGGGTTCTGGTGTCTGTGGGCTGCAAGAGCCACAGCACTGGGTACTTTAGCAGAGGCACCTGGCAGCATCCTCAGGCTTTGTCTGGCGAGAAGGAGAATAAAGCCCAAGACACCTATATTTGAATACCATCCAGCAAATTGCCAGTTCCCAGAGGTCTCCGATGCTACCCAGTGAGCACTCTCCTGGAGGATCACCATCCATGTCAATTAGCAGTGAGCACTCTCTTGGAGGACTACCATCCATGCCAATTAGGAGTCAAAAGGAAAGGACCCTGCACAGTTGAGAAGGTGGCATTGCCCAGAGAGAAGGCAACCCTTAGCTTCTGTCTTCATTTAGAGGCAGTGCCCAGACCCACCCCAGTGTCAGGTGGGAGCTGGCCAACCAGAGACACCAACCAAGTGATTTAAGGTGGGGGCTTTGGCATCACATCTGCGTCCTCATGGATGCTGAGATGGACCAGACTGGCAGTCAATCAAGCCTATGAAATGGGGCCCTGATAACACCTCTGAACACAAGGTTTGAGTAAGATTTCCTGTTTGACAGAAATGTGGTGTCTGAGCATAGCAAAAGGTCACTTCAGAACCTTCTAGACTCTGCCCAATGCAGCTCTTTCCCTGGCTGATTGCAACTTCATAGCTATGAGTGTAACAGTTTGGGTGGGTGCCAGGAAGTCCAGCTGATTAACTAATTGAGGGTAGCCCCCAAGCTTGAAGTTGGCATCAGAAGTCAGAGAAATCTTGGGTGCCGTGCCCTCTGAGCTTACAATTTTGGCTAATTCTAAGGATACCCCACATCAAAGGAAGATTGCAGCTTCTGCTTGAGTTATTTCAATTTAATACAATGTGTAACTCCTTTTTTTCCAGTTTCACTTTGATTTTAATATCCTTTAAGTCACGTTTAAAAGCTTATATGGGGGCCAGGCGGTGGTGGCGCATGCCTTTAATCCCAGCATTCGGAAGGCAGAGGCAGGCGGATCTCTGTGAGTGACCAGCCTGGTCTACAAGAGCTAGTTCCAGGACAGGCTTCAAAGCCACAGAGAAACCCTGTCTTGAAAAACAAAACAAACAAACAAACAAACAAAAAAGTTTATATGGGGAAAGTGAACCTTTGGTACTTAACATGACATATGCATCAGTAAATCCCAATACACTTTTAAGAAAAGTTCCCAGTCAGAATGTAATGTTTCAACCAAATTAAGCCATCTACCTAAGGCCTCTGAAGGTTTATATCAAACCTGGGATCAGAGAGCCCAGCTGTCTTCTCAGGCAGCCTAGCAGACCATGGTCAGATCTGGGCACACATTAACCTTGACACATGCAAGCCCAGCACAGAGTGGGTGGAAGGCTGGTGTTAGGAGAGACTGGAACATCTGCCTGAGGACTGTCATGGAAATGGCTGTCGGGAAGCCCGAGGCGATTCTTAATCAAAGGGATTACAAGGTGGCGTGAGGTTCTGGTCAGCAGAAAACTTAAAAACAGAAAGGAAAAGGAGGGGCACAAAGCTCTAAAAATTGCTAAGATCTGTTACCCTGAGCATTGCCCGAAGTGACTAGCTGAAAGTCTACCAAAGCCTTGGTTATCTTTGAGGACAGAGTCCCAAGAAGTTAGAAGACCTCTTCAGGTGGGCTGGCTAAAACCGGCTGGAGCTAAGATAGCTGCCAGAGTGAGCCCAGATAACTTCCAACTTCATTAAAATCCTACCTGTACCCTACATGCCCAACCGCCTGGTTCCATGACAGTTGACATTTTCATGGTGATGACAGGCCATGCCCTTAAGAGGAGTGAGCAGATACATCTCACAAGCCCCAGGAAAACCCAGCCTGGTCCCAAAAAAGGCATGAGTATATAACTCCCCTCCCTCTCATTTCTTTAAAAATTACACGTATGTATGTGTGTATGTATGTATGTATCTGTATATGTGCATGTCTGGTGGTGATTTTGAAGAGAAATCTCCCCCACAGTCTTGGTGTTTGAACACTTGGTCCTTGGTTGGTGGCTCAGTTTTCAGAGGTTTAGATAGCCTCGCTGGAGGAGCTGTTACTGAGCTCAGGGTCTGAGAGTAAATAGTGTCACCTGCTTCCAAGGGATAGCTCTCCCTCACTGTTTCATGCTCACTGTTGAGACAGCTTCCTACTGCTTCCGACAGACCATGGCTTGGGTCTCTGCCTCTGCTCTATCGTGGTGGACTCTTTTTAATCTAGAATCAAAAGCCAAAATAAACTCCCTCTTCCCAAAGTTGCCTCGGTCGTGCCATTTTATCACAGCAATGAAAAGGTAGCTAATACAGTTGAGGGATGGGGGATCCTGTAGCAAAGGGCAGAGGACAACTTGCAGAACCTGGGTCTCTCCTTCCCCCAAGTAGATTCCAGGGATGGAACTCGGGTTGCCAGGCACCAAAGCAGCTTTTCCTGCAGAGCCATTTCTCGGGCTTCCGTTTCTTTTATCTCTAACCTTCAGACCACAGGGGCTAAGCAGAATGGCAAGCTTCTTTCTCGTACTCTTGGCCAATAGTCTCCGTCATCACTAATCAGTGCAAGACTCCCTTATTGGTTGCGTGATTCCAAGAGGAGAGACAGCTTGGGACCAAAACCTGATAACAGAGGAGAGTATGGAGAGAAAGTAGACGGTCCAAGAAAAGAGATGTGGAGTCGGGGCTGGCGAATCAACCCAGTTCCTTTCTGCTTGGGAATAAACCAACATTTTGCTAAATTCTTTCTCCTTTTTCAGTCAGCCAACAGCTAACACTAGGAGCTTCCAGCAGAAACTAGCCTCCCTCTATTGTCAGCTAAACACAGTTTTCCCCCCTCAACCCAGGAAATTGAATTTTGGTGAGACTAAATGAATTTAAACTTTACAATTTTGATAAAGACCTGGAATTCGATATCATATTTCTGAAGACACAGCAAGCCTTTAATGCTGTTCTTTTCTACTGTGGGGAATGTGGGTGTGAGGACCACCCTCACACACAAGAGACACATGGGTCACAGACAGCAAGAGCCCAAAGGAAAAACAAAATACCATTTACTCTGCAAGAAGTGAAGGGAAGGAACCTTAATCTTAGTAAAGGAGAAACAGGCGCTTTTTCAAAAGGAGCTGAGGTCCTGCCATCAGATCAACAGCCTTTCTCGCTAAGAATCGTGTCTTGATGGTTCACAAACAGTTCATTCGGCCCCAAGTAACAATTTGTGATTGGTTTTCTAAACTACTGGTAGTGAGTTGTTACAATGTAGTTGATTTTCTGCCTCCCCTCTAGCTAAGAGGAGCAGTGGAGCCAAGTGGGATCTTGGGGAGGAAGCGAAAGGAAGCCGGTCAGATGTTCAGGGGACACATGAGGCTGATGTCACCCATCACTGCCCTTTCCACCTCAGGTGCACACAGCGCAGCTAGAAAGAATGAGACGAGAAAATCACAGAGACGCTTAGCCATGCCATCAGTAAGCAACTCAATCAAGCCCGCAGCCGTCTACCTCCACTTCAGAGGACTGTGGCAGGGAGAAGAAATAAAAACAAAACATTTCTTTACTTAAGCTGCCTTTGACTAAGTCTGTGCTTCTCAGCAGCAGCTGATGGTGGCCCTGAGACAGAACTTAAGAGTCCAAGAAAATGCCTTTCCATTCTGAATAATTGTGAAAAAGACATTTGCTCTGAGAACTGGCAAACATCATTAGAGACCTCAGAAGAATTTTTATTTTTTTAAAGGATCTTCTTTTAAAGAATTATTTGTTTTATGTATGAGTGCTCTATCTGCATGTATGCCTGCAGGCCAGAAGAGGGCATCAGATCCCATTATAGATGGTTGTGAGCCACCATGTGGTTGCTGGGAATTGAACTCAGGACCTCCAGAAGAGCTGCCAGTGCTCTTAACCACTGAGCCATCTCTCTCCAGCACCCTCAGAAGGATTTTTAAAAATTATCTTGGAACTCCGGGATCCTATCAAAGAGGCTCCAGTCATGGGGAACTCATAGGTCCCATTTTGAAGAGAACGAGAGTAGGTCGGTGAAACAGTTACAGCTAAGATAAGTCATAGACTAGTGAAGGTCAGTGGAACAAGGTACAAAAGTGAGACAGAAGGGCAGTTGGGTAATGGGGAAGTGGACAGGCACAACTAGCATCCCTTCCTAGTGGGGAGCACCTGCAAGAAATCACACCTGCATGGCCTCTACCCTCCCTGAAAGCAAGGAGGCTCAGCCACTGTGCAGTGTTGGCATTATTGGGCATCTCTGAGATGTCGCTGCCCTGGCTCCCAGGATGACAAACCCAGAACTGTAGCCGAAGCCAGCTGCACTCACAACTATGCATGGATTGCATCTTTGTACCATGCTGGAAACCAAACACAAATTGAAACTCACGAACTTTGACCCCTGCCCCTAGAAATTATCTCCTTCATGAAAATGAGAATGGGAAAAAAATCAAAAGAGATGCTTAGATGTTAAAAAAAAAATTTAGGAACAGGGCAGGCTATGGGGAGGCACATGCCTATAATCCCACCACTGGGAGGCAGCAGGGGGATTAGGAGTTTGAGGGTAGCCTGGGCTATAGACAGGAAACCAATCTTGTCTAAGGGAAGAGAAAAAGCCAAAGGCTAAAGATGTATGTAGCTCACGGAGGAATGCCTGCCTAGCATTCACAAAACCTTAGGTTCCAGCCTTAGCAAAGAAGAAAGGAAGTAAGGGAGGACAGAGAGGAGGCCTGGGTGCAACTCTGGTAGAAGGCTTGCCTACAATGTGCAAAGTTCCATGTTCAATGCCCAGCACAACAAAGGGGGAATCTGAAAGACAGAATTCTGAAAGTTTTAATAAAATAAAATGATGCTTGAGGAAATGGATATTGCAACGACTTGAAAGATCACATTGTACCCCATCTAGGTGCCAATTTCAAATGTGTATTTTTTTTACACTTAAAAATTTTATTTAGCTGGGCTTGGTGGCGCCACTTTAATCTCAGCACTTGGAAGGCAGAAGCAGGAGGCTGTGAGTTCCAGCCCAGTCAGAGCTACACGTAGTGAGATCTTGTCTCTAAAGAGGTATTTAGCGTGTGTGTGCACCCATGCATGCTTGTGCAACAGCATGAACAAATGCTATAGTTCATGTGCAGGTCAGAAACAAGTTCCAGGAATGGGTTCTTTCCTACTACCATACAGATTCTGGAGAGTGAAACTCAAGTAGTCAGCCTCGGTAACAGACACCATTAACAACTGAGCCATCTGCTGGCCCCCTTAAAAGAAGTTTTTGTTTGTTTGATTGGTTGGTTGGTTTGGTTTTTTTGGTTTCTTTGAGACAGGATCTCTGTGTAGCCCTTGCTGTCCTGGAATTAGTTCTGCAGACCAAGGAAAGTTTTTTTTTTTTTCTTAACACCATGGCATACTTTGAAACGGAGTTCTATTTAAAGAAAACCCAATGAGCTAAACAGTGGTGGCTCGCTCCTTTAGTCCCAGTATTCAGAAGGCAGGGCAAATGGATCTCTCTGTGAGTTCGAGGCAAGCCTGGTCTACATAGCTAGTTCCAAACCAGCCAGGGCTACACAGAGAAACCATCTTGAAAAACCAAAAGAAAAAAGGGAGAAAGGAAGGAAGGGAGGAAGGAAGGAAGAAAGGAAGGAAGGAAAGAAGCCCACTGCAAACACTTGACCCCAGCCCGACAACAGCACAGGTACTCAGATGCTCATATCATGCAGCGTGGGTACTCACTCATATCATGGGGAGTTTGTTTTGCAGCATTTCTCCGAAAAGCGAAAATTGGGCCAGCAGTTAAGACATTTGTTCTTGCAGAGGACCCAGGTTCGATTCTCAGCACCCACATGGTGGCTCACAACCATCTTTAATTCCAGTTCTAGGGGACCCAACACCCTTCTCTGACCTCAGGAGATACCAGGCATACACATGGTACACAGACATCCGTGGAAAGCAAAACACTCATACGTACAAAATAAAAAAAATGTGTAAAAGATTGATTTTTTTGGTTGTGTTTTCAGAAAACTGGAAACACAAAGGAGAGAGGAGGAAAGACAGCTTTGGCCCCAGGGAAACACACTCTAAATTGTGCTTGTGTCTTAGTGCTGTATTACACACTTACAAAGACATGGTAGCACCACTAGGCAACTGACATTTTTTCTTTGTCACCTAGCATTATTACATGGCTATTATCTCAGAATATTAGGCTGCTTTTACTGTAATTTTTATGATTACATGATATAATTTGTTTAATTTGAGGTTCATTGAAATACTTTTTTGCCCATTATGGGTATTTTTCACATCAATATCATCAAAGCAAAAATCTGAAGATTATGTCTTTATGAAGTCTACCAAGGGAGTACTGGGACACTGACTCAGTGTCCAAGACCTCCACCAGAACTGGAGTGGGACTGAACCAGTTACCTAAGACACAGAGAGAACAAACTCCACCAGGAACAGAAGCCAGGAGCAAACCCAGTGCCAGGACACAAGCAGATCAGGATTGACCCAGCAACCAGATCCAGAGCCAACGATCTCCACTGGAACAGGTACAAAGGAGTAAACACTGAGCGAGTGAGCAGAGCCAGAGACTGCTGAGGGTCCAGATGTGAATCTGGGACCTTCAAGGAAATGGACGTAGGCCAAAACCCCCGTGTGTCTGGGCGAGAGTCTAGGACCTCCCAGGAACTAGGCTGGAGCCAGGACCTCTGTCAGCCTGGGCTTGAGTGAGGCTGGGTCCTCCGAGGGAATAGGCAGGAACCAGAGATCTTCATGGGGCCAGGCGCGAATCTGGGACCTCAGAGAGAGTAGGCCTGAGCCAGGTCCCCTGTGGGTTCAGGCATTGGTTTGGGACATCAAAGGGAATAGGCAGGAACCTGGAACCCCTGAGGGTCCCAGCAAGAGTCTGAGACCTCTAAGGAAGTAAGCAGGTCCCCTGCGGGTTCAGGCACACCCAAGCCTAGAACCTCCCAGGCAGTAGACAGGAACCAGAAACCATTCCCGGTACAACTCCAACCCAGGGACTTCTGCAGGAGGGAACCCAGACTAGGATTTACAGATACAGGTCAAAGCCTGTAACCTAAACCAAAGTTGCCCTGAGGCAAGTAACTCCACCTTGGGCTACAAATTCCACAGGAGTGGAATTGAACAAGACTCCTAGGACAGAGATAGTCAGAGGAAACAAGCTCCACCGGAAGCAGAAGCCAGGAGCAAATCCAGCCCTGGGAGCCACCTCCCACCAGAACTGGAGTGGGACTGAACCAGTTACCTAAGACAAAGAGAGAACAAGCTCCACCAGGAGCAGAAGCCAGGAGCAAACCCGGTCCCGAGACACGAGCAGATCAGGATTGAACCAGTGACCAGATCCAGAGTCAGCAATCGCCACCAAAACAGGTCTAACTCCAAGACAGGGACTTCTGCAGGAGGAGATCCAGACCAAGATTTATAGAAACAGATCAAAGCCAGCAGCCTAGACTAAAGTAGGCTTGAGACAGCAAACTCCAAGGAAGCAGACCAAAACACAGGAGCACTGAGCTACCTCCAGGAACAGGAATAACCAATGGGGTAAGTAGAACTGTGACACTGACTGTACCATGAGGAAAACCATCTTAGCTTTCGATCTACTGGCACCTAAAAGATTATGCATCAGAATCTCGGACAGCACCAACCACACCTGTTAGAGGAAAAGATGAGTAGAAAAGGTAAGATCACAAGCTACACCACAAAGAGCAACACAATACCAGTGAAACCCAAAGACCCTAAAAAAGTAAGACCTGAACAACCAAATATGAATGACCCAGAAGAAAATGATCTAAAAAATAACCACAAGAGAATATCCGAAATTCTTAAAGAAATGGAAGAAAAAACAAACAAAAAATTGCAAGATATCTGCAAATCACTTAAAGAAAACCAAGAAAAAGAACTCAAACACATAACAGAAACTATTCAGGACATGAAAACTGCGACAGAAAAAATAAAACACAAGCCGAAGGAATTATAGAAACAGAAATCATGAGGAAAACAACAGGAACCACAAATGCAAGTACAAACAACAGAATACAAGAAATGGAAGAGAGAATCTCAAGTGTGGATGATAAAATAGAGGAAATAGACTCATCAGTTAAAGAAAACATTAAATCTAACAAAAGCTTAACCCAAAATATCCATGGAATATGGGACAACATAAAAAGGCCAAATCTTAGAATAATAGGTATAGAAGAAGGAGAAGAAAATCAACTCAAAGGCACGAAAAATTTATTTAACAAAATCATAGAAGAAAACTTTCCCTACCTAAAGGAAGATATGCCAATGAAGATACAAGAAGCTTACAGAATACCAAATAGACTGGATCAAAAAAAAAAAAAAGTCCTCTTGAAACATAATAATCAAAACACTAAACGTATAGAGTAAAGAGAGAATATTAAGAGCTGCAAAGGAAAAACGACAAGTAACATATAAAGGCAGACCTATCAGAATTACACCTGACTTCTCAGTGGAGACAATGAAAGCCAGAAGGTCATGGTCAAGCATTATGCAGACATCCAGAGACCATGGATGCCAGCCCAGGCTACTATACCCAGCAAAACTGTTGATCACCATAGAAGGACAAAACAAGATATTCCATGACAAATCTACATTTCACCAATACCTACCCACAAACCCAGACCTACACAAAATACTAGAAGGAAAACTCCAACCCAAGAAAGATGGCTACACCAACAGAAACATAGACAATTGATGATCTCATTACAAAGAAGAAAAAAAAAAGCACAAAATAACATCACCAACGATGAAAACCAAATTAACAGGAGATATCAACCACTGGTCATTAATATTCCTTAATGTAAATGGACTCAACTCACCCATAAAAAGGCACAGGCTAACAGACTGGATATGAAAACAGAATCCATCCCTCTTTGCATACAAGAAACGCATCTCAACCTCAAAGACAAACATCATCTCAAAGTAAAAGGTTGGGAAAAAATATACCAATCAAATGGACCTAAGAAACAAGTGGGTGTAGCTATCCTAATATCTAACAAAATAGACTTCAAGCTAAAATCAGTCAAAAGAGACAAAGAAAGACATTTCATATTAGTCACAGGGAAAATCCATCAAGAGGAAATTTCAATACTGAACATCTATGCTCCAAATACAAGGGCACCTTCATATGTCAAAGAAACACTTTGAAAGCTTAAATCATATATAAAACCCCACACACTGATAGTGGGAGACTTCAACACTCCCCTCTCACCACTGGACAGGTCAATCAGACAAAAATTGAACAGAGAAATAAGAGAACTAACAGATGTTACGACTCAAATGGACTTAACAGACATCTATAGAATATTCCATCCAAAAGAATATACCTTCTTCTCGGCACCTCATGGAACCTTCTCAAAAATTGACCACATACTCGGTAACAAAACAAACCTCAACAAATACAAAAAAAATGGAAGAACCCGATGTACCTTACCAGATCACCATGCTGTAAAACTAGAAGTAAACAGCAATACTAATTCCAGAAAACCCACAAACACATGGAAATTAAACAGTGCTTATCTGAATCATCAGTGGGTCAAGGAAGAAATAAAATGGGAAATTAAAGACTTCCTAAAATTCAATGAAAATGACCACACAACATACCCAAATTTATGGGACACAATGAAAGCAGTGTTAAGAGGCAAGTTCATAGCACTAAATGCCTACATAAAGAAGCTGGAAAAATCCCACACTAGTGAATTAACAGAACATTTGAAAAGTTTAGAACAAAAAGAAGCAAACTCACCTAAGAGAACTAGACGGCAGGAAATAATCAAATTGAGAGATGAAATCAAAAAAATAGAAACAAAGAAAACAATATAAAGAATCAATAAGACAAAGAGTTGGTTCTTCAAGAAAATCAACAAGATAGACAAACCTTTATCCAAACTAACCAAAAGGCAGAGAGAGAATTTCCAAATTAACAAAATCAGAAATGAAAAGGGGGACATAACAACAGACACAGAGGAAATACAGAGGATCATCAGGTCATATTTTGAAAACCTGTACTCCACAAAATTGGAATACTTAAAGGAAATGGACAACTTTATGGATAAATATCACTTACCAAAATTAAATCAAGACCAGATAAGCAAATTAAACAGACCTATAACTACTGAAGAAATAGAAACAGTCATCAAAAGTCTCCCAACCAAAAAAAGTCCAGGACCAAATGGTTTCAGCTCAGATTCTACAAGACTTTCAAAGAGGAGCTAATACCAATACTCCTCAAATTAGTCTACACAATAGAAACAGAGGAAACACTGTCAAACTCTTTTTATGAGGCTACAATTACCCTGATACCCAAACCACAGAAAGACAATACTAAGAAAGAGAATTACAGACCAATCTCACTCATGAACATTGATGCAAAAAATACTAAATAAAATACTAGCAAATAGAATCCAAGAACACATCAGAACCATCATCCACCATGACCAAGTCGGCTTCATCCCACAGATGCAGGGATGGTTCAACATATGAAAATCTGTCGACGTAATCCATCATATAAACAAGCTGAAAAATGAAAACCACATGATCATCTCATTAGATGCCGAAAAAGCATTTGACAAAATACAACATCCCTTCATGATAAAAGTCTTGGAGTAGGCCAGCCTGGTCTACAAGAGCTAGCTCCAGGACAGGCTCCAAAGCTACAGAGAAACCCTTTCTCAAAAAAACCAAAGTCTTGGAGAGAGCAGGGATACAAGGAACATACCTAAACATAATTAAGGCAATATACAGCAAGCCAACAGCCAACATCAAACTAAATGAAGAGAAACTCCCAGAAATTCCACTGAAATCAGGAACAAGGCAAGGTTGTTCACTCTCTCCATACCTATTCAATATAGTTCTTGAGGTCCTAGCTAGGACAATAAGACACCAAGGGGAGGTCAAGGGATACAAATTGGAAAAGAAGAAGTCAAACTCTCACTGTTTGCTGATGATATGATAGTTTACATAAGTGATCCCAAAAATTCTACCAAAGAACTTCTACAACTCATAAACACATTCAGCAATGTAGCAGGATACAAGATTAACCCAAAAAAATCAGTAGCCCTCCTGTACACAGATGACAAAAGGGCTAAGGAAGAAATCAGAGAATCAACACCCTTCACAATGGCCACAAATGGCATAAAATATCTCGGAGTAACTCTAACCAAACAAGTGGAAGACTTGTATGACAAGAACTTTAAATCTTTGAAGAAAGAAACTGAAGAAGACACCAGAAAATGGAAAGACCTCCCATGCTTTTGGGTAGGCAGAATTAATATAGTGAAAATGGCAATCCTACTGAAAGCAATCTACAGATTCAATGCAATGCCCATCAAAATCCCAACAAAATTCTTCAAAGACCTTGTAAGAACGGTCCTCAACTTCATTTGGAAAAGCAAAAATCCCAGGATAGACAAAACAATCCTGGGCAACAAAAGAACTTCTGGAGGCATCACAATCCCTGACTTCAAACTATACTACAGAGCTACACTACTGAAAACAGCCTAGTACTGGCATAAGAACAGACAGGGGAACCAATGGAACTGAATAAAAGACCCGGATATCGATCCACACATCTTTGAACACCTGATATTTGATAAAGATGCAAAAACTATCAAATGGAAAAAAGAAAGCATATTCAACAAGTGGTGCTGGCATAACTGGATATCAACATGTAGAAAAATGAAAATAGACCCATACCTATCACCATGTACAAAACTCAAATCCAAATGGATCAAAGACCTCAACATAAAGCCAGCCACACTGAACCTTATAGAAGAGAAAGTGGGAAGTATACCTGAATGCATTGGCACAGGGAACCACTTTCTAAATAGAACCCCAGCAGCACAGACACTGAGAGAAACAATTAATAAATGGGACCTCCTGAAACTGAAAAGCTTCTGTAAAGCAAAGGACACGGTCAACAAGACAAAACAACAGCCTACAGAATGGGAAAAGATCTTCACTAACCCCCCCATCAGACAGAGGTCTGATCTCCAAAATATACAAAGAACTCAAGAATTTGGACACCATAAGATCACGTAATCCAATAAAAAAGTGGAGTACAGACCTAAACAGAGAACTCTCAACAGAGGAATCTAAAATGTCTGAAAGACACTTAAGGAAATGTTCAATATCCTTAGTCATCAGAGAAATGCAAATCAAAACAACTCTGAGATTCCATCTAACACCTGTAAGAATGGCCAAGATCAAAAACACTGATAACAACTTATGCTGGAGAGGTTGTGGGGAAAAGGGAACACTCCTGCATTGCTGGTGGGAATGCAAGCTGGTACAACCCCTTTGGATGTCAGTTTGTATGGCGATTTTTCAGAAAATTAGGAAACAACCTTCCTCAAGACCCACTAATACCCCTTTTAGGTATATATCCAAAGGATGCTCAATTGTGCCACAAGGACATGTGCTCAACTATGTTCATTGCAGCTTTGTTTGTCATAGCCAGAACCTGGAAACAACCTAAATGCCCCTCGATTGAAGAATGGTTTAAAAAAAATGTGGTACATTTACACAACGGAGTACTACACAGCAGAAAAAAATAACAACAGCTTGAATTTTGCAGGAAAATGGATGGAGCTAGAAAGCATTATTTTGAGTGAGGTAACCCAGACCCAGAAAGACAATTATCACATGCACTCTCTCATAGGTGATTTTTAAACATAAAGCAAAGAAAACCAGCCTACAAACCACAATCCCAGAGATCTTAGACAACAATACGGACACTAAGAGAGACTTACATAGATCTAATCTACATGGGAAGTAGAAAGTATAAAAAGATAAGATCTCCTGAGTAAATTGGGAACATGGGGACCTTGGGGGAGGGTTGAAAGGGGGAGGGGAGAGGTAGAGAGGGGAGCAGAGAAAAATGTAGAGCTCAATAAGTATCATAAAAAAAAAGTTCCAAAAAAAAAAAGAAGAAGAAGAAGTCTACCAAGGAAATCCTTCACTCTCCTGTTGAGATTTGCCCTCCAGTTGCTCTGTGCTGAAAGTCCTTGTCTTCTCTTGTAGACCATTTGGGCAGCCAAGCTGAATTTCCTCTAGGAGGAAGCACGGAGGAAGCGTGGGAGATAGAAGCCCTGGCTCAAAGCAATCAGAGTCTCTTGACTGCAAATGGACTCCCAAAACAATGGCACCATCTACTTCTTCAGAGCGTGAACCTGACACACCCTAACCCTGGAGCAAGCATTTCCAATCATTGGTTTATTCCTAGGTTGATCATGGTCATTTGTTGTTTTAACATCAATACATCTGAATTTCACTGAGATGAAATGTTCTTCCCAGAATTTGTGAGCCAAGCATCCTTCATGTAAGGAGAAGCACTTGGTCCTAGAAGGGAAACAAATCCCATGTTCATGCTGAGGAAGAAAAGGGTGTAGAACTTGACCATCCCGCAAGACCTCAGGTTGTCACTAATGCAAAGGAAGACACCTCTCGGGCGTGTTGTAACCTAATAGCTCCTCAAACTGATCTGCAATATTTAACCAAGTAAGCAACCCCCCCCTTTTTTAAAGAGATTAAGTTCTCTCCATACGTTTCCCAGGCTATCCCTGAACTCTTGACTCAATCATCCTCTCTTGTCTTAGTCTCCCAAGTAGCTAGGACCACAACCATGAACCATGACACCAGGCTGAAATAAGTGAGACAGGGTGGCTCCTTTCTGTAACTCCAATACTTGGGAAACTGAGGCAGGAGGATGACCATGTCTTTGAAGTCAGGCTGGGTTACATAGTGAGATCTTGTCTCAAAAAATTAAAAATAAAATACACGCTTTAAGTTGGTAGCTTCTCTGGCAGCTTGCTGTTGAGGAGACTGGGGCCCAAGGACTCACGTGACCATCTGTTACAGGCCTATATATCTGACTAAATGACTCATTTCCAACTATGAGCAGTCCAACATCTCTTCAGCTTAAGACTTGAGATGGTTACACAATGGAGATGTATATTATGTCAAATATAAAGAGTGAGGGTCACCAAGATGCCTCAGTGGGTAAAGGTACTTTCCGGCTAAGCCCGACGACTTGAGTTTGATCACCGGAACCTACATGATGGAAGGAGAGAACTGATTCCTGAAAGCTGTCTTCTGAATTTCACATGTGCAGTGTGGTACCCACACACATACACACAAACAAACAAACAATTTTAAAAAGAAATATAATGAGTAATAATAGGTGTTATGGTAAAAATGGCGCCATGCCACGAGGGACCCACAGGCCACGAGGCAGGGAGCTGAGCAGTGGGTGAGAGACTGCACAGCAAGTGTGAGACAGAAACAGATAGGCACACCATGCAGAGTGAGGTTGGATGGTATAGGAGGGTCCTTCTGTATTTGAGTTGCTTTCATTGGTTAATAAAGAAACTGCCTTGGCCTTTTGATAGGGCAGGACTTAGATAGACAGAAAAAAGAGAACAGAATACTGGGAAGGGGACAGAGTCAGAGAGAGCCGCCCGCCATGAAGCTCCGAGGTCAGACACGCTGAATCTTTCCCGGTAAGCCACGACTCGTGGTGACACACAGATTATTAGAAATGGGTTAAACGAATATGTGAGAGTTAGCCAATAAGAAGCTAGAGCTAATGGGCCAGGCAGTATTTCAATGAATACAGTTTCTGTGTAATTATTTTGGGTATAAGCTAGCCTTACTACAGTTAGATATTTATTTAGTGGGTTGTGGAAAGGAAGGAGGAAGGGGAGAAGGGGAGAAGGGGGAAGAGTAGAGAGAGGGGGAGAGAGAGAGAGAGAGAACCAGATAAACTGAGTGGCAGCAGTGGCCATGAAGAGCAGCAAGTCCCAGGCAGGGAGCCCCTGGGTGGTGGCCCAGCCATGATGGCCAGCAGGTCCTAGGCAGGGAGCCGCATGGTGGATGAGAGACCCAGACGGATAGGCATGCCATGCAGAGTGGGGTTGGATATTTATTTAGTAGGTTATGGAAGGGAAGGGGAAAGGGGAGAAGGGGGAAGAGCAGAGAGAGGCAGAAAGAAAGAGAGAGAACCAGAGGGTAGGGAAGGGAAGAAGTGGAGAGAAGGGAGCGAGGCAGAAGCTGCCTCTTTGGGGGGGTCGGTAAGGAAAGGCTGGAAGCAGAAGGATGATCCGCCTGCCTTGCCAGTGGACCGGGAGGGAGTGGGCGGGGCTTGTCTCTGCTGACACCATAAGGCAGCAGATCAAAGTAAAAAGTAAAAGAACAGGTTTTATTTCGAGCAAAGCAACTCCCTGGAGAGTTCACCAAGCCCCAGAGATCTAGGTGGGAGAAGCACATGGCAGAACTTAGATACCCTGCAGTGGAGGGGTGATGAACGTCCTCCATAAGCTGGGTTTGTGTTCTAGGCAGGGTCTTGGCTGCTGGCAACATCCGGGAAGGAGCCACTGCACTCGCCAGGAATGCAGAACTGGGCTTTTGGTGCCTTTTTTTTGTTGGAGATTTTCTGAGATGGCAGGGGTTGGACCGGGGGGGGGGGTGCTTTCTGGACCAAGCGGGAGTGAACTGGGATTTGCAGCTGAACAAGAAAGCTGGAGGCAAAAGCTAGAGGAATTAGTGACTTTATTTTTACAGGGAATGGTGGGGAGTGTGGCCCAAGGGTATCAAAGTCAGGCAGAGCTGTTAAAATCAATAACATTCAGTTTGGGGGCATAAGAAGCTGACTAAGAAATGGTGGCATGCCATCTGTAAATTAGCTATGAGAACAAGCGCATACAAAACAGACCTAGGTAGAGAAATAGTGACATTCTGGTTTTTTTCTTTTTAGAAGATGGGTTATTTAAAGATGGAATATTGAATAAATGATGCTGAAATGATTTACTAATCATTTGGAAAATCATAAGTTAGATTCTTCTGATGCCTGTAAGGAGACAAAAATCAGTTCTGCAAAGATTTGTGATAAATACAAAAATAAATCAGAAAAAAAAAGCCAGAGAAAAATCAATGACGGGGTCTCAGACTGGGGAAGCTTAAAAGCAAGAAGACTCACAAGACAACTTAAGGGGCGAAAGGGCTGCCACCAGGCCCGGCAACCCAAGCTCAATCCCTGGGACCCACATGTGGAAAGAGACGAGAGGGGAAGAAAAGACAAAAGGAAGAAAAGTAACTTTGGCCAAAAATAAAATGTTCCAGCTCATCATGCAAGTTCAAAGGCAAATATCAAACCAGGAAAACAAAGTGATTTATCAAGCGAAGTCTCAGCATCGTCCTAAGGCACTCATACAGACCAGGGGACTTGGAGGGCCTGCGGGAGAATATGGTCTCGCACTCTGACCACAGGAGGGTGGGACACAGCATCATTATACCCTCTGAAGAGCACCCCACACAGTGTGCTGAAGATAGACTCCCCACAGTCAGAGTTATCGCCTTTGATCCAGTGGCCTGACTGTAGGAAAGAGTTAGAGACCAGCCAAAAGCTGCTCCCACAGACCAGAGTACTGCAGACTTCTGAAATGTAAAAATATCCCAAACTGAAAAAGGGATCAGTAAATATGAACCCATTCAGACTCATACCTTAAAGGACTGTTTCCCAGAAAGGAAATGTCCGTGGGATCTAACTGTGAGAGCAGGTGACGTGGCTCCAGCTGGAGAGAAAGTGGCTCTGGTTTTATAAAGGGGAGAACACATTTGTAAACAGTGCCTAAAACTAGATAGAGAAATATGTGTTTACTTCTTAATTTTATTTTGTTTCGTGTGTGTGTGTGTGTGTGTGTGTGTGTGTGTGCGTGCTTGAGTGTGTGTATGTGTCCTGTATTCCTTTGTGAACCCAACGACATCAAAAGAAGGTGTCAGGTCCCCTGGAACTGGAATTAGAGGTGGTTGTTGGTTGCCATGTGGGTGCCAGGACTCTATCTCAGGTCCTCTGCAGGAGCATTAAGTGCTCTTAACCACTGAACCATTACTCCAGCCCCCTTATTTATTTGTTTTGAGATAAGGTCCCCATATGTAGTCCAGGCCAGCATCTACCGTCATGCCCAGCTTATGGAAGCTTGTAAATTTACTTTGCTATGCTTCCCAAACTTTTTAAATATATGTTCTCTCCACCCCCTCTCTTCTCTCTGTCTCTGTCTCTCTCTCTATCTCTTGCACACACGTATGAAAATTAAAACTATGTATGTATATACTCTCTATAGGGATATACATATGTACTAATATATGTTGATTTGCAAAATATAAACTCCAATAATAGTGTTCTAGGTATCTCCCATCACACACACACAAACACACACACACATACATGCATATATATATATGTTAAAAAACATCTTCTTGGAACCCAAAAAGGACTATAAAAATGGGGTCTGCACAGGTGGGGTACCAGCTAAGCTCTCTTAATGAGAAATTGGGAAGAAGTGAATAGCAAGTTTGATGAAATCATTTCTTCATAGAGCTGTAAATGTCACAGAAGACAGAGCAGCATGTAAACGGCTGTGAGATCAAAGGCTCTGTGGGACGAGCTCACCAGGGGAGCAGGGAAAAATTATGGACCAAATTCTTTCTCTGAAGCCGGCTTCCTTCGAGTGTCCAGCTTAACGACTGTTTAAATTATATCTGCAATTTTCCGAGTGGTTCGCTTACTTTTCAAGTTTGTAAACCTACACATCAACAATCCTCAGTCAATGGGAGACCATCTCTCCTGAGAGCTATCAATAGACCTTGCATCTTAAAGGTAATAAAAAGCATAGCTACACATGCCTCTGCTTTCCATAACACAGAAGTACCACATCTGGTCATTAAAAAAGTGCACTATACAGAGTTGTATGGATGCCAGATTCTTATTAGAGAGAGCTGGTTTATCCATTTAGTCCAATTTCCCAGATGTTTTATTACTTGGAGACAGGAGAATTGTTGAAACCGGTGATTGAAGCCCATTTACCTTAAGGGGGCTCGTCTGTGAGCCATAGGAAGCATTTGGGGGACAAGTAATTTACAACAGGCCACAAGACCAAGCTTAAGGACAGCGGCCATCTCGCTGGGTCACAAATAATCCCAACAAAGGACAAAACACCCTATTTAGTAACTCCCAGCTTCCTCTGCAGAAATTGCCTCTTAGATGAGCACTTGGTTGTCATTTCACATGCAAATGTGTATATGCATAATTGGAGCAATTTTCATAACAGTAGGTCAAGTTGGCAGGGACATTGAAAATGGCCCTCAGCTTGGACTGGAGGCTGGAGTCTCATTGTCTGCAAATTGGTGACATTTTCCTTTGCAGAAGTCTTGGCCTCATAAAGACAACAGGATCAGGTGCCTCTTCCCAGCCCCTACCCCAACGAGGCGCCCCCACCCCTCCAGCTTCCATTCCCAGCGCTCACAGCCCTAATGGCAGAGTGGCAGCCCCAGGGGCTTTAGCAGAGCTGGTCTGGCAGCCACAGCCAGCCCTTGCTGCTAATTAGAAGGCACCTCACTGAGGTCCATTCGCTGTACCTGTCAATCAACGTACTCCGAGCAGGAGTGAGGGATTGAGAGCAGAATGGAACCTTCCCCCTCAACTTCCCTGTAGTTAACAGCCCTGCCTCTGCTCGAGGCACATAGACAGGAAAAGCTCTTGGACCCTTGGCAATGTGATCTTAGGCTAATGGGGCTATGTGCTGCCCCCTCCTCCATGCCAGCAAGTAATGCAATGGGCTTAGTAATGCAGTTTTTTGTTGTGGCTGCTGGAGAGCCAGTGGCATCTACACAATTCTTCCCCACAGCCTTGCTACCAGCTCTCAGAAGGGAGGCCAAGACCGCATTCTATCAAATGTGCCACAGTTTGCTAACAAAGAGTTTTGAACACGGTACAATCAACTCTTTGGAATTCAGGGAAGGACTCCATGTCTCAGGCGTTCCAACAGTCTGAGGGGCACTCCCCAAGGGGATAGTATTCTGACTCAGGGTCAGGACACTGACGGCTCTAGGAAATGGGAAAAGATGGGGTCAAGTGAATGTCTAGAAGCCATGTGCATTTCCAAAGGCAGAGCTGGCGGCTCCCACAGGCTTCCACAGCCTTTCCAACCGGCCAGGTTCCAGCCTCCACTTCCCCGCCCCTCCCCAGTCATTCCTTGCTTAGTTAGTGAATCAGTTGCTAGATTTCAAAAGCAATATTCAAATTACGTTTCTGGGGTGTATTCTTGATTAGGGCACTCCAGAGGCTCGGTAATCACCCCAGAGCATGGATTCCTGATTAGGGTGCTGAACCAAGGCCTCCCTCACTCCATCACACTTTAAAATGGATTATATTAACATAAATTATCACTGGGTTCAGACAGTCATCACCAACCATAAGGGGCAAGATTGGGAGGGACAAAAGATTCTCAGGGGACAGGCAGCCTAGCCTACTGCCATGAAGGGACGACCCTGGCTCCTGGATACTCAAATGTATAATGCCTTGGTAGTGATCCATTTGGAGGCTGGATTACCTGATGGGAGCTGAGGACAGTTATCTAGGGAGCTCCTAAGGAAAACCTTAGCCACCCACGCCTTTTCCAGGGCCAGGATTTTGTTTCTTTGTCCAGCACTCCATCTGTTGAGTTGATCCTTTTCCCCTCTTCCAAGTCATCACTGTTTCCTTGTAGCTCCTTACTCATATTTCCTCAAAAGGGGGGTCCTTTGGGGTTCAGGCTGCAGAGGCAAAACCTGCCTGTTGTGTACATTGGGGGAGGAGGTATAGTATGATGTGTGTTTGTGCGTGCTTGTATGTATGTGCATGTATGTCTATCTTATCTGTGTGTGTCTATGTGTTTGTGTTTGTGTCTGTGTGTTAGCACACATGTGCACGTGAAAGCCAAAGATGAATCTCAGACATTGTTCCCCTTGAGCCATCCACCTTGATTTTTGAAACAGGGTCTCTAGTTGCCTGGAGGTCAAGGAGCAGGTTCTGCTGGCTGGCCAGCGATCCCCGGGGACCCGTGCCTGTTCCTTCCCAGCACTGAATTTATAGGAGCAGGTCATCACACCTGCCTTTTTAGTGGGTTCAGGTCCTAATACTTGCAATGCAAGCGCTTTACCAACTGAGTTATTGCCTCAGCCTGAAGCTCCTGTTTGTTTGCCAAGGAACCATTTCGAGGGGCAGCCTGGCTGGGTGGGAAGTAGATGGCCTAGGTGGTCAAATCCTGACTCTTATGCTGTTTGACAACACCTGAGCCTCAGTTTCCTCAACTGTCAAATGAGACTGGCCTTACCTACCTTACAGACCAGGGGCTGTGAGACTGCTCCTGTTAATAATATCACAGGGCTATTAAACCACTGGCTTCTCATAGCCCCAGGGCCCCTCCTGTGGGAAGGGGGGGTAGGGGTGGGGATGGGGGAGTTAGATGGCGTGAGGAAGTTTTCAGTGACCCTATTCGGTACTTTTTTTTTCAGCTCAGAGAGTTCTTTTTATTTTGGTTGTTTTTCTAATATGCAGAAGTTGCACAGATTTTTTTTTAAACTATTGATTTCTTTTCTCCATTATGAACATCATGAAAATCCAAGCTAAGGAGACAGCCCTCCTTCTCCCACTGACTTGATAAATGTTCGCTCGTTATTCCCTCTGGGTCATTTTTATTTTTTTTAAACCTACCTCATCAATAAATCTGGAATTAATTTTGGAGGAGGCTGAGATAATTATCTAAATTGATTTTTTCCCAAGGAGCTCATCAATTGTTCCTGTGCCATTTATTGGCAAGCCTTCTCTTCCCCGGTCCGTGACGCCTCCTCTGGCATACATTAATTCTTACATCTGGCAGGTCTGTGTTGAGGCCGTCAATCCGATGCTGTCAGTCTCTTTGTCTCCTCTCAGATCTGCCCCATGATCACTGTCCTACTGATGAGAGAGCTGAGAATAGACTGCCAAGGAGCCTGGAGGAAGAGGCGGGACCAGGCAGGTAGTGTGGTCTGAGCATGCGCAGGACAAAGGGGACACGCCAAGCATTGTGCTAGCGTGAAGAGTGAGCAGCTCAGTTTGGCTGGATGCTGGGGACGTGGACTCAAGGGAGTATGGGAAAGGTTGAGAAGATGGTAGAGGATGTAGCAGGTAGCAGGCCAGGAGCCAGGAGGACTGTGAAGCTGTAAGACAAAGTTCTACTGACCCAAGGGCTGAGCTGTATAGCGGTCCCCACTTGGCCACAATTTCACTTCCAGTGGTTTTGGTTTCTTATGATCAACTGGCATCTGAAAATACTGACTAGAATATTCCAGAAATAAACAACTTAGGCATTTTAGATAACTTTTATTATAAGGTATAATTCTGATTATTCTAGTTTATTCTTGTTGTTACTTTTACTATATTTAATTTATAGATCAAAATTTCTCATATGTTAGTATATTATGCATATGTATATATTCATAGGTAAAATTCACATTAAAAAGCAGTACATATAGGGTTCAGGGATCTATGTATCAGCAGTTTCTAGCACCCACTGCAGTCTTGGGCTGCTTCCTCTGTGGATAAGGAGGATACTCTACATGGAGACACTGGTGGCAAATAGTAACTATAATGGAACACCACACTGCCAAAACAGCAGCATTTATTAAGTGATCCAGGTCTGTGGAAAGTGTATCCTCAGCATCTTTCCCAGATGCCACCCACATCTGCCAAACCCCTGTGTGAGTGGAGTTCTCCTGTCCCAACAGCTATTTCCCAAAGAACCATGCAGAGACAATATTAGTTATAAATCCTCAGCTAATAGCTCAGGCTTATTACTAACTAGTTCTTACAACTTAAATTAACCCATTTCTATTAATCTATGTATTGTTGCCACATGGCTCGTGGCTTTATCTGTCCTCCAGCATGTCTTGCTCCCTCTGGGTCTCCTGGTGACATCACTGACCCCACCCTTCTTTCCCAGCATTCTCAGTTTGGTTGTCCCACCTATACTTCCTGCCTGGCTACCGGCCAATCAGCTTCTTTATTAATAACGAGAGCAACACATTTTCACAGTGTATGGGATTATTCCACAGCATCCCTGGAATACCAGCAGCATTGGAAATGAGACAAACTGCTGATTCATCAGTCTGTATACTGAAATACTACTCAGCAATAAACCAGAGTACACTGTTGGAACAAGGTACAGTGTGGCTAGATCCCAAGTATGCCCAGTGGAAGAGCCAGACCCCAAAGGAAGACAGGTTGTGTGATTACATCTCTATGAAATTCTAGGAAATGCTGAGGGGGACAGGGAGCAGGGGATGAAGTGTCTGGATGGGAGGAGAGGTGGGAGCAGTGGAGGCAGAGAGCACACAGAATGACGGGAGGTAGGGATGGAGAAGAGTATGGCTGGGGAGATGGAAGGCTCAGGGGGTACTGCATGTGAGCAAGGGTCTGTGTTCCATCCAAGTACCCTGCAAAAGGGCAGGCGTGACAGCATACATCTTATTTTGGTGTTGTTTTTGCTTTGTTTTTCAAAACAGGGTTTTCTCTGTGTAACAACCCTGGCTGTCCTGGAACTAGCTCTTATAAACCAGGCTGGCCTTGAACTCACAGAGATCTGCCTGCCTCTGCCTCTTGAGTGCTGGGATTAAAGGTGTGCACCACCACTACCCGGCTAGCATACACCTTATAAAGCCAGCACTGGGGAGGCAGAAACAGGAGGATCCTGGGGGATTACTGGCTGGCCAATCAAGCCAACAGATGAGTTCCACATTCAGTGGGTCCCTGTCTCAAAAACAAAGTGGGGGAATGGGGGTAAAGGGAACAGGTGTGATGGCTCATACCTGTAATCCTAAAATTTAGGAAGTAGACAAGATAATCAGGAGTTAAAAGTCATCCTCAGATACCTAGAGACATTGAAACCGTCCTGTCAGAAACAAACAGAAACTAAGATGGAGAGCAGGTGGCCCAACATTGACCTCTGGCCTCCACATGCATGCACATACATGTGCATGCACAGTCATGTACATACACACACACACCACACACAAATTTTTTTTTTAAGAAAAGAATCCGAAAGTGAAATTTGGGCATGAATATGTCCATTATCCTGACTGTGGTGATATTTAAAACAAAGGCACAACATAGAACCCCAAAATATCTTTTCCTCACTCCTGCTGGTTCTTTTATGTTAGACCTGTGCCATGATTCAAATGTGGTATTGTTTTCACAGTTTGCCAAAGTGAGCCTGGCAGGGTGACGTCAGCTGAGCTTCTACACCTGGCCCGGCTCTGTCTCCCTTCCAAAAAAGATCCCTTGATCAATGCTAGGAATGTGGTTTCTTGCTCTCCTCGAGGCATCTTGATGAGTACAGGAAGGAATGACTTGTCACTGTGAACGATGCCTGCTTCACACCCTGGGACTTCAGCTGGGGACATCTGCGTGGTTTGTTCCCACAAGGGGTTGCTGCCTGAGCTATGCCGCACCCTCTTGATGCATCTAATACTTGCTGGTACCCTCTAGCCCCAACCTCCTCCAGCCTCATGATACGGTGAACAGTCATAGACATTCAAGATGTGCCTCTTCATTGCCCAGTTGCATTTGGCACATGCTCTTTAGTATGTCTGTCTGTCTGACTGTCTTTCCTGCCACTGTGATATATACCCGGATGAAAGCAGCTAAGGGGACATTTGTCTCACACTTGGACAGTACAGTCCATCATTGTGGGGACATCTGTTAGGCCTCAAAGAAACCCAGAACAAGTCTCACTCAGCACCTGTGGCTCTGCCCAGCACTTCTCACCCCTCCGCCTACCCTAAACTCCCCTCCCCCCAGCTTCTGATCCCTATATATATCTCAGCCATTGTTGCTCTCTTGGTCCCTTGGCTTCTGGCTGGCTCTGCTCCTGAACCTCTCTTGGTCCACTAGCCCTGCCGCCTCTCCTTTCCTCTCTTGATCTCCTTCCTCTCCCAACTCCTCTCATGGCCCAGTCTGCTGACGGCGTTCAGTCTGGACCCTTCCAGAAGCCTGACTGTTCTCTCCCTCATATCTACAATCAAACCTCCTCAGCTACACCTAGGAGCAGCCATACCTAGGAACAGCCATACCTAGGGGCAGTCATGTCCTCATTTTTCACTCAAAGTCAAGGCAGCAGGCATGTGAAGCAACGGGGTCACATTCATCCCTGGGAAGAGGAGAGCAATGGATGCTCTAGCTCTGCTCTTTCTATTGTTTATGCAGCCCAGGACCTAAGCTGAGGAGACTCTCCAGTGGCCTTAGCACATCAAGTCAGTTAGCCAAGGCACTCCCCCAGGCGCAGTCAGACCAACTGTTGACACAAAACCAATGCCTCTCATCTTGAAGTGAGTAAGAAATAGTTACTCTGGAGCTATTTTGAGTGACCATAGTCCAAATTAAGATGACTCCAAATTCCATGTCCTGGTGTGGAAGCAGTTTTGAGAAGTTTGATCATTTTAGAGACCAAGAAAGCCACAAATCAAGGAAAGTTTAAAAATACATGAGTGGGTGTATCAGAAAGTCAGGCACAGCAAGATGGGGGAAGCTTTTCTATAGGCCCAAGATGCCGTCTGAAGTTTTGGGTTGGTGGAGGCCAGTGATCTGCTAAGTCAATAGATTGCCAAAGGGTTTTGTCTGTTAGTCACAGGGTGTTAATTCTGACACAGAGGTTGCCAACAAATGGCCAGTCTGGAAAGCTGGAACTAGCCCAAGATAAAGTGATTAGCCTTTGGACCTGCAATATCCCTGTCTTGCCACAATCCTGAAATATTTTTGTGTTTATTTGTTTGCTTTTCAAGGCAGGATTTTTCTGTGTAGCTTTGGCTGTCCTGGAACTCACTCTGTAGACCAGGCTGACTATGAGGTACTCACAGAGAACCACGTGCTTCTGCCTCCCAAGTGCTGGGATTAAAGGTGTGTGCCACCACACGTTCTGAAATTCTGATCAGCCAGTCAGTTCATATAATCCCTCAGAAGCGTGACTGGAGGCTGGCCTATGCGATTCCAGACCCTCTTGGCGGTGTTAATGAACACCGTTGTTTCCTGCTGCTGTGTTTACACCCCGACGAAGACCAATTTAAGAAGGAATGGGTTTATTTTCAGTTTACACTTCTGTGTTTCGGTTCTTTGTTGAGAAAGGTCAGAGCAGGAACTGAACCAAAATCATAGAGGAGCACTGCTTACTGCTCTCTGCCTCTGCCTCTGTCTTCCTCTGTCCCTTCCCCTCTCCTCCCCTCTTCTCTCCCTTTCTCCCACCCTCCCTCTTTCTCTCTCTCTGCTAATTTTTATTCAGCCCAGGCCCGCCTGCCTATGAATAATGCCAGCCACAAAGTGGCCTTAGATCTCCCACTTCTAATCAAGACAATTCCTTACAAACAGGACTGCTGGTCAATCTCAGTTCTTTGGCTGAAGTTTCCTCTTCGAAGGTGACTCTAGGTATGACAGGGCCGGCAATAACAACTAACCAGGCCAGGGCTCTTGCCAGGTTGGGGCAGTTCTGCAGCTCCCTTGGCTAACTAGTTGGCTAACTAGCACACTGTCAACCAAAGAGAAGCTGTTTCTCTTCCAAGCTCTTCTGGAGGCTTCCAGTTTTCTTGTTCTCTCTCTCTCGCTCTCTCTCTCTCTCTCTCTCTCTCTCTTTCTCTCTCTCTCTCTCTCTCCCCTTTTCCTTCTTGCCCCCACTCCCAATGTACTTCAGCCTTCAACCCCCCCCCCATGCTAATGAGATGGAAACCTTCTGTCTCTGTCCCAGATCCAGCCTCATGTTTTGGGGATTCTCTTGCAGCTACACTACCTCTGCTACAATAGATCATGCTGAATGACTCTGGCAAGGGACAGGATCAAAGGTTCCTAACCCTAAGACTGTCACTCTGGCCAAGAATACACACCTGAACCTCTTTCTAGAACTCTCATGTAGGCAAGCAAGGCAGAGGGTTGTGTGTTGGAGTGACAACTACCCTCTAGTTCTCTTTTCACTCACTGAATGATGTTCTACCACAGTCCCCTGCCTGTTGACATCTCAATTAAGACTCTTTGCAGTTACACGTCCGAGTCCCTTTCAATTCAGCTTCCTCCATAAACTCATATTTAGATTGTGAGGGTGAGAAGGGGGGAAGGAGTAACATTTTCAGGAGAGGTAGGAGGCATGCAGTTACCAACATGACCCAGTCCCCAATCAGGACGTTTTAGTTTCAGAAGCCTTAAAAGTTCAATGTTTGTTCAGGGACTTGTTTACATTGTTGTATTGATTACTGGGGGGGCGGGGTTGCATTTTGCAGCATTCCGATCTTGTTCTACTTTGATCAAATAAATATTCAAGTTATTTATATAAACATATCTTAACAAAAGATGAAAGGGTAGTTGTTGGCGACATGAGTGCTACCTTCCACCAGGGGGCGCTGCTGAGGATATGCGGAAGTGGAAATGGTTGCCGTGTCTAGTTTAACGAAATGGGGAAAGCTTGCCAATCGCCAGTGTAGTTTTAACTCTAAATCCTTTCTTTGCCGTGAGGGCGACTGTCGTGTTTAGCACACCTGTGTCAAAAAGAGCTTATCTTGGGTTTCAGAAGGGCAGACAGGATTCATAAATGTTTCCAGACTGCTTATGACTGTGCCTTGACAGGGCTTCCTCACAGGCAGAATGCTAGCACCCATCTGCGCCTAGCAAGGACGTCCTTGCTGTCCACCTATCTCAGTTAATTGGTCCACTCAATCGTCCCCACCTCGCTTTCTCATCCGCACTGATGCTGGAACTACAATTTCCACGCTTCCTTGCTGCTGGGGTGCTAAGACCTTCGAGTTCTGTTCATTCCCTGTGAATCTTGAATTCAGAAGACAGAGACAGGATACATGTTCAAATTGGAACCGGTGTGATGCAATCCCAGAGTGAACAGGTCCACCAGGAGCTTCCTAGACAGGAGCAATTATTGAGGCATGTCATCTAAGAATCAATTTCTTCAGCTCTAGAGAAGATTCCATGAGACATTCGATTCCCTACAGTGAGTTCGTCTCTGAAATACCTATAGTAAATTCTGTTTTCTGTAACTAAGCCTTGGATACTGATAAAGAACAGTAGGTCTGAGTTAGACATTTGACAAAGTTCCTAAATTACACTCTGTCTTTTCCCTCTTTGACGCCAACAGCTCCCAAACATTGTCTCAATATTGAATTAAAGAAAAACAATTGTTCTGACATTTGCTAAAATAACAGGGAGACTTTATTTGGGACTATTCAAGGAAGTGTCCCAGTTGCCACACTAGAAGAAAAAGGCTGGCCTTGACTTTGAACACCACAAAAACAGCTAGAGCCAACCAGATACAGTAAGGGGGCTGGAGATGGAAAATGACCAAGAGATACATCAGTGTTGAGGGGACTCTTGAGAACCCAACATAATAGAAGTCTGGCTGAAGGCAAACCAAGGTGATCCTAAACCACAGATGGGAGAATAAGGAGCTGATTGGATATCAAGGATGAGGGGTCTCTGCTGAGCGAACTCACTGGGATTCTTGGAATCTGACAGAATTTCTATGCACGTCCAGGCAGAATGGGGTCCCAGCTGAGGTCAAGTCCAGAAGAGATACTGAAGAAGCCCATGGAGCTCTGGTATAGAAGGACAGAGCTTTCCTAAGCACATGGGCCAACTGAGCGGCACAGAGAAGCAATGGCCTATCCAGTTATGCTGGTCTTCCCTGCCTTTGTAAGACCGTAGGTCAGGGTGTGAGGGTGGAGAAACCCTTGTGGATGCAGATTAACAAGACAGGACAGCAAGGACCAAGCACTCGGGAAGGGGATGTGGTAGATAGAGCAGCAGACACCAATATCTGCCACACTGTGGAGAGTGTTGAGAAGTCAGCATCCACTGAGGTGTGCTAAACATGGACTACTGCTTAACATTTTAAAAGCTCTTCAAGACAGTAGATAATTAAAGACAATGCAATAGGACAAATTCAGACATAAAAGACTTGTAAATGTGTCACACTGTTGAATAAAGGTACGTAGTAGGCTTAAAAGAGAAAAGAAATAAAGAGTATAGAGAGATGCTTTAAAAAAAAAGGGTAAAGTCTTTAAAGAGACAGAGTACAGATAGTCATAGATTAAAAAAAATAAGCCACATAAAAATGGAAAATTCACATAATGTCTGGATTATGTATTTTATTGTGTTTTCTTTAAATTTTTTGACTGAAGGAGCTAAGTGCAGAGAGACATTTCATTGTGTGGTCTGCTAAGCTAATCTAGCATGGATATTATAATGGTATTATGACTTCAAAATTTGGGTCGAAGGATATGATGCTTTGGAAAAGAGGTTCTTCTTTTGTTTTCACAGAGGATGAGACCCTGTGGATTCCTTCTAAACCAATATGGTATTATAAACTACGCCCTCCTGAAAGGTCACTGTGAACACCTTCAGAAAATTACTTCACTCGACTGGTGATTGAGATGAACCTGGCACACAGGATACACCATGAAAGACCTGATTAATGGCGCCCCCATACAGCAGGAAGAAGTTTGGAGAGAAAAAACTATGCCCATATTCCCAAATATTGTTTATAAATGTTCTTTTTTACATTTAAAGGGGGAATATGATATAGATATGAATAATTTACATTGGTATGGATTGGTGCAGGAGAATTGTCTGTATTCTGTCAATCATTTTTTAAATAAACGCTGATTGGCCATTAGCCAGACAGGAAGTAGAGGTGGGGCAATAAGAACAGGAGTATTCTGGGAAGAAGGAGGCTCTTTCCCCACTCCTGCTCAGACCACTGAAGAAGCAGGATGTGACCTGCCCCGCTGAGAAAGGTACTGAGCCATGTGGCTAACATAGATAAGAATAATGGGTTAATATAAGCTACAAGAGCTAATAAGAAGCCTGAGCTAATGGGCCAATCAGTTTATCATTAATATAGACTCTCTGTGTAATTTCTTTGGGACTTGCTGGCTTTGGGAACTGGGCAAGATGGAAACCCCAAATAGCAGGGCCTTCATGTTACAGACCTGAAAGGACCTTGTTTGAATTTGACAGAGATTAGCTTAGTGGCTGTATTTCTGGTGGAGACAGAGGGTTAGCAAGGTCAGGTAAGCAGCAAAAGTCTTACCAGCCTGATACCTAAAACCCCACTCTATTCATCCACGTCTCTAGGGAGGAATTCTAAGCATGGAGGCTCGAATGAGAAATGTCCCTTGTAAGCTTAAGTTGTTGAACTCTTGGTCCCAAGTTGGTGGTGTTTTGAGGAGATTTAGGTGCTGCGGCTATGCTGGAGAAAGCACGTCCCTGGAGGTGTGCTTCAAGGGTTCATAGCCCCATCCTCCTCTCCATTTCACGCTTTATGCTTTATGTTTGTCGTTGGAATGATGGTCTCTCAGCTTCCTGCTCTGGCCCCTTGCTGACATGTCTTCCTTGCCACTATTGACTCTTCCTCTGAACCATCAGCCAAAAGAAATTCTTCTAGAAGTTGCCTTGGTCATAGTATTGTATCATAGCAACAGAAAAGCAACCAACACACCGGGGAATGAGAGGACACCACTAGTAACAGCAACTAGGAACACAACCAAAGTCTTACTATCATTTAACCAACATGAGAAAGACACATGTAAAATAGACTGGAAGGCTTGAGTGTCAAGGTTTTGCAACAGGTTATCACCAGAACACAGTTGTGAAAAGTATTGCTAACTCAAAGCCACAATAGAGAAGGAAGAGATACATCGTTATCATTGACACATGGAGTCAGACAAGTCACCACTACTGGCCATCTGGCCTAGAAATGTGGTGGGAACCACAAAAGAACCACTGAGGAGGCCGAGCATGGGCTAACCATCCTGATTGTTGGTGCTGGTGAATCTGAAGCTGGTACCTCCAACAGCGGCAGCCCTGGGAGCATGTCTTGTGCTTCACATCGGGTGTGAAGTAGATAAATGTTGACAGTAACAAAATTCATTCCACTTACAGCCAGAAGAGATGTAAACAAACACTGTTTACATTTAAAGCAAACAGACAAACAAAAAAACTGACTGCAACTCTGATGTGATAGCGTTTGTGCCAATTTCTGTTTGTGATGGTGTCAAAATGCTAAAGTCACTGATGTGCTAATATACCTTGGGTCAAGGGAACAGAAGTCATCTGTGAAGTGGAACTACATCCCTGCCATCAACTTGTCCAACTGATATAGGCATTTATATCTATATATTGGGTGTCTATAAGTTACTGGTATTGGTAATGTCCCTGTGGGCTGATGTTTCTCAAACACATCATGTTCGTCACTTTTGCTGCAGTCCATGTCACAGCTAGAATGTGTTTAAATGCCCCATGAGGCTTTAAGTGAAGTACCTCTTGGGGACAAAGTGGGTTTCAATGTCAGGAACATGTTTGTCAAAGATGTTTACCTCCGCAGCACTGCCGGCGATGGAAAAACAAGCCCTGAGTGGAAGCAATTGGCTACACTACTCAAGTGATTATCCCAAATCATCCCGGCCAAATTAGTGTTCGCTGTACCCCTGCCCCAGGTTGTCACGTGGCCTCACAGCAAGTTCTCTGAACTGAAAGAAAAGGTGAATAGCCATTCTGGTAAGATGCTGGAAGGTGGACCTAAACTCCAGGAATCTGGAGACACTGTGATTGTCGGCATGGCCCACACGTATTGCGAGCATCTCTGACTATACTGCTGTTTGTGATTTGAGACAGAAGGTTGTTGTCATTGTCATCAAATCCACAGACAAGGAAGCTGCGGGCCTCAAGTCCAATTGGACAGCTGATGTTTACCCCTCGGATGTAAGAGCCACCATCACACCTTGAAGGGTATCTTGCCAAGCTGGCTATTGCTGTAGTTCATGTGGCACTTCCAGTACTATAAGAGTTTGCCTTCTGGGAGGGACTTTTGGGTCAGATCCAGCTCCGTTCCTCCATACAGTTTTCGAAGGCGTTACATGTGTAGGCAGACTATCAGCTTCAACTAAAAGGTGTGAACACACAATCGAATGGATCTTTGGATGCCTCAAAGTTCAACTAGTAGAAAGGAGACTGAGAAACCCAGCCTAACACAGGCACGTCTATCATTAAAGATGCAACAGTCGACAGGCAGAACTGCCCAGAGGCAAGAGCTTCAGAAGAGGGTGCCCAGAATTTGAATCCTGATCAAGGATCCTCCAACTTCTGTCTGGCTTGGCTTGGGTATCATTACAGACAACTTGGTGCCTCCTATTTCCTCCTTGAGATAGAAGGTTATTCTGTGCCCATTACATCATTATATTTTGAGCAGGGAAAGCCAAATAACTTAGACCTTAAGTTTTATATTTACTTATGCACACATACACAATTGTGTATTTTCTTTCTTTCTTTCTTTTTTTTTTGAGAAGGGTCTCACCATGTAGCCCTGGCTGGTCTGGAACTCCTTATGTAGAGCAGACTGGCTTCAAAGGGAAAGATCTGCCTACCTCTGCCTCCCAAGTCTGGGACTAAAGGTGTGCAATAGCCACACTCAGCTTTGTATACATATGGTTTTGGAAAGGAGGACACAGCATGACTGTGAACTCAGTTATGATAGAGTCTAAGCCGGAGTTACTAAACTACATCTTTTAAATTCCTGACTGACAAAGACCATGTGGTATGCATCACCTCATTATGGCCTTGCTTTAGAGTTACACAACAACAGACAACTAACATATAGTTACGCATACTGTCATTTCAACAACACGAACAGACATTGCAAATTTCCTTTATGTTCCTTACAGGAAACTGAGAGAATAAGGTGACCCTGGGGTTTGCCTTCATGGAAGAACTTGACTTTCAGCATGTACCGCAACAGTTTTTGGAAGACTTTTCTTGCAGCTCTCTTTTTGGACTGCTTGCTGCAGATACATGTGGCTTGGGTTTGCCCGACACCCGGTTCTGGTCGCATTACCAAACACCTTCTCACCTACAACCCATGCTGCTAACAGGATGACATAAGGTGAAGAAAACCTGCCTGAGCTATCCTTCCAGGCTCCACTGAGCAATCTTCTAACATCTGTAAGTTATCTTCCCATGGGTCGTACTGCGATTAGACTTATTGTAATCTTTGATGCATTTTCACTCTATCTAATCATTTTGAACGTCTTTGGAAAATCATATGTTAACATTAATCTCTACTACAGAAATATTCTTCTTGTATCTCTTTAATATTAACGTGATCCATCTCGTCCTTCTGAAGTTTTAAATACTCTCTCCCTGTCTGTTTCTTATTTTCATGCACAAATTATAACCCCCCCCCATCTGTTCCAAAGTCAGTTCTAGGGAATTCTGACCTAGAGGTTTTATCAATCAGAGCCCACAAACGATCTAGACTGTGGCAAAAGCACCGCCGGGGTTAGGGTAGGGGTGGGTAGAAGAAGAAACAGCTGATGCCCGAGTGCCTGTTTTGCAGTCTTGCAGAGGCCGGTGGGCGGCTCAGAGGGGTGTTAGGCGCTAGCAGGGCACCGCGTCCCGGCTGGATGCACAGCCGCCTGGGTACCCCGCCCAGCCGTATTTCCGGGCCTCTCCGGGCTCAGAGGCGGAGCCGGTGCAGGGAGGGAGTTTGGTCATCTGACTCGGTGACCCGGGCACAGACGCTTCTTTTCCTGCAGCCGGGGTAAGAAGGCAGGTCAGAAGAGTGCTCGGACAGACCGCGGAGCAGCCATGCGACGGTCCCCGCACCGAGCCCCCGGGCTGCTACTGGCGCTGGCGGCGCTGGTGGCGCAGGCCCCAGCCCAGCAGAGACCGGCGCTGTGGCCCTTCCCGCGCTCCGTGAATATGTCCCCGCAACTGCTGAACATCGATGAGTACAACTTCCTTATCGTCCACGGCCCCAATTCTACGGCGGGCCCCTCCTGCTCGCTACTGCAGGAAGCCTTTCGGAGGTAAGCAGCCCCACCCGGCAAGGAGTCGGGACCTGGGGCAGAGAGGCGGACACCGGGCAACCGGTCTCTGGTCTCGAAGACCTATGCAGACCGAAGCCCAAGGCTTGACCTGCCCATTCTGCCTCCTGCGCACCCTGGGTGCTCGGAGACCCTGGTCTGGGTGCAGGATAACAGTGGGACGTGCAGCTTTAGTCGGTCAGTTTGTTGGCCTTAGAAAGGCAGATGAGATGGCTCCAGAGCTAGGGAGGGGAAGGTGGCTCTGGAGTCGCCAATGAGTATCTGGTGGGGCTTAGGTAAGGACCTTCCGAGGGCCTCAGGTTCTTCCCCAGTGTTGACTGTCGCTTTCAGCTCCATCCTTCCCATGTGTGGCAACCAACAACTCAGATGTCTTTTATCTCTTCTTTTTTTTTTTAATATTTATTTATTTATTATGTATGCAGTGTTCTGCCAGCATGTATCCCTGCAGGCCAGAAGAGGGCACCAGATCTCATTACAGATGGTTGTGAGCCACCATGTGGTTGCTGGAAATTGAACTCAGGACCTCTGGAAGAGCAGCCAGTGCTCTTAACCTCTGAGCCATCTCTCCAGCCCCCTCTCTTCTGTTTTTTTTTTAAGTGTATCTGAGCCTGCACGAATTTATGTGTACCATGAGCGTCAAGGTAGCCACAGATGCTGAGGGCATGGAATCTTGGCGTGAACCCCCAGTGCCTGTGCTGGCACCAAACCCCGGTCCTCTGTGAGAGCAGTGAGGGCTCTAAACCTCTGGTCTATCTCCCCAGCTCAGAAAAAAAAGCCCTTAAGTTGGAGGGTTGTGGGAAACCTCTCCCTTCCAAACTATGTTCCATGCCTAATGTTAGGTATTCAAATCTCAGTGCTTTCAAATGGCTCTTAGATAAATATCTACTTCTCTCCTTGTTCCTCAACACTCTGGCTTCTTCCTTCTGGATAGGTTCCCTAAAGCCCTTTGCCTTATCTAGCACGTGGTCTTTTACCACTCTCCCAAGCTGTGGCTCTCTTTGGGCACGCATAGCCAACTGTACTGAGTGCAGGGTAGGTTGCTTTTGGAGAGAGGCTTGAATGTGCCACCTTCCGCCCCCTCAATGAGAGACCTGTGTGGGTGGAACTGCCCCCAGGGGACTGTAATTTGGTGCAACCTGTGCAGCTTACTTTCATTGCCAGATCTTGTCTGTGACTGGTGAGTTCAACTAGACTCTAATTTGGCCTGGAGGAGACCAAACAGCCGACCAGGAAATGTAAAACAAAGTTAAGGGTGGCTGCTTTTAGGCCGTGGCGCTTAAACTTATGCGCAAGAGGCCCGAGACATGGCTGGCAGAAAGAGCAGTGTCCTCTGCCACAGAAACGCTACTGTTTTCCTTATCATTTGTGCAACTGAGAGGATATCAACATCCTATTTGGGAGTCCTGCTCTAATAAGCGTTTGGAGTTGAATTGCTTCCAGGGTGGGCTGCTTATAGGTCCAGGTGGTGCGAAAATGTAAAACCAAAGTGGCTAGTAGTATTGAGATGTTTAGGACTGCAACTCAGCCACTGGGCTGGATAGCTTTTAAAACGCGCTTGCTTGCTTGCATGCGTTAGGGATGACGGTAAAGCCGGAGTTTCCTTTTTGCCTGGATAAGAGCTTGAGCAGGCTTAGAGTTACATATTGAGTTACAATGTTATGCTGGCTTGAATCAGCTGTGAGGTGGTTTGAAAATAGGGTTGGCATCTTAAAACAAGTGCAGGTAATTATTACCTGAAAGATTTGCCCAACTAATTCGTGGCCTGTAAGCGCAGCCGGGAGTAATTGCACCTGGCATTGTTTGGAAGCTGGTTGTAAACCTGGGCTAAACCTTGAGAGTATGCGGCTGTGGTCTTGTAACTTTGGCAAGCATAGTAGGGTTGGAAGTCTCTGGAGATGTAGGGTATTCAGGGAACTCTGGGTAGTGACATATTCATGTAAGCTGTTCAGAATTCTGTGGCTGTAGTTGCAGGTTTTCCCATCCCGACAGCCTGCTCTCAAATAACCCGCAGTGGTTTCCCAAACAACTGACTTGGAGACTTAATATAAACTATAAATGCTGGCTGATAGCTCAAGCTTGTTGCTAGATAACTTTTACACTTTTACACATATTTCTTAATCTATGCTTTGCCATGTGACTCATGACTTGTTACCTCATTTTCTCCACATCCTGCTTCACTGGGGAGGCTGGCTGGTGTCTTCTCTGACTCCTCCCTTCTTCATCCCATCATTCTGTTTGGCTTCCCTGCCTAGCTTTATCCTGTTCAGCTATTGGCCAGTCAGCTTGTTTATTAAACCAATCATAGTGACATATATTCACACAGAGTGAGTTCTAGGAGAGGCCTACATAGAGAAATCCTGTCTTGGAAAACAAACCACAAAAAATTATTTTATGTGTGTGGGTTGTTTCTATTGCACTACGTCTGTGCACCATTTGTGTAGAATACCTATGAAGGCCAGCTGTGAGCCACCATGTGGGTGCTGTGAATTGAACCCAGTTTCTCTAGAAGAGCAGCCAGTGCTCTTAACTGCTAAGCCATCTCTCCAGCCCTAAGTTTTTAATTATGGTAAAGTACATATAAAATTTTTCCCTTTTTCTTTTCTTTTCTTTCTTTCTTTTTTTTGGGGGGTGGTTTGAGACAGTGTTTCTCTGAAACAGTCCTGGCTGCTGTCCTGGAACTCTGTAGACCAGGCTGGCCTTGAACTCACAAAGATCCACCTGCCTCTGTCTCCCAAGTGCTGGGTTTAAAGGCATGTGCCACCACTCTGCCCAGCCATATAAAATTTTTCCATCGTAACTTTTAAAAAAAGATATTGGTTTTTCTGTGTATAGATATTTTGCCTGCATGTATGTCTGCACACCATGTGTGTGCAGTGCCTGTGGAGTGGGAAAGCTTTCAAAAACTCCCATGTATGAATCTCATTCTCAGAAAGTTTGATCTGAAGGTCTGGACATCAGGATTTCCAGACGGTTCCCCCAGTGTAGCGGTTCTCAACCTGTGGGTTGAGACCATCAAAAACCAAATATTTCCAATGGTCTTAGGAACACCCATCCATAAACTGATTTTTGTTGCTACTTTATAGCTGATTTTGCTACTGAGCTGTGTTTCAGTTCCTAAGACCATCTGAAAAACGTGGTTTCCAATGGTCGCGACCCACAGGTTGAGGAACCGCTGCCCTGATGGTTCTGAAAACACCCGAGGATGTTTCTGATTAGAAGGAGCTGGCACAAGAGCTGTGAAAGCTGGCTTTTGTGTCCCCTAGCGCACATACACGATTTGGTTCATTATTTAAATGGATTTCTCCCGCAGATATTACAACTACATTTTTGGTTTCTACAAGAGGCATCTACGCTCTGCTAGATTTCAAGCTGGACCACAGTTAGAGCAACTGCAGGTCTCAATCACCCTTGAGCCGCAGTGCGATTGCTTCCCTAATATGTCTTCCGATGAGTCCTGTAAGTACCTATTTTAAAATGGTGTCATTGTAGAGCATTTGTAGGTCCAGGCATAGGTATGGAAGGAGGGAGAACTCACCTGTCCGTCACCCAGCCCACTGTCATTTCAGGGATCCAATATGTATGTTGTTTGCAACAAATGTTTTGCATGGATACAAACATTAATATGAAAATGGAAATAAGCTGATCATGGCACTTAGGCTGGGCTAGAGTTAGGCTGAGGCAGGAGGATTGAATTGAAGCTAGCTTGGGCTAGAATAAGACATCTCAAAAGAAGAAAAAGGACAAAGAAAATGGGAGTTTCTGTACATGTAGATTTTACATAATTATGAACATTTATGAACTTCACTAAGTATTCTTTCGTGGCATAATTTCTAATGCCTTAGTATTCCACCACTGTATGGTAGAATTAGATTAATCTCAATTTTTGAGGCTATGCTATTTCTTTTGTCTCTTTAAAAGATTGTGTGTGTGTGTGTGTGTGGTGTATATGTGTATGTGTGTGTACATGCACACACATGCCCGTAGGCACTCACAGAGGGCATCAGATCCTGTGCCTTGGAGTTACAGGTGGTTGCGAGCCACTAGCCTTGAGTGTGAGGAACTGAACTATGGGGGAAGGAGCCATGAGGACTGACAGCTGCTGAGCCATCTCTCCCGCCCGTGGCTTCTGTCTCTGAAGGCAAATTAGAGTGTCCTGCAAATTAGACAAGCCTGCCCACAGGACCTGTCTCCCCACTTCCTCTGGAGGGTGTGCTGGCTGGCACGGTGTGGAATGGTGCCCGGCATCAGAGGAACAACGTGGAGATATAATGTAAGATGAGTACCAGGAAGAGATGAGGGAACTGGGTATAAAATGGTGTAAAAATAGAAAGAATGCCACATAGTAAGAAGAAAGTGACGACTCCTTTGCCCTTAGACTGCGTCCTCTACAGGTAGATAAACACCCGTGTCCCTCCTCCAACACAGATGAGCTTTTTTTAAAAAAAAAAAAATATGTTTACTATTATCATTCTATATATTCATTTATTTACTTTTGTTTTTGAGTCAGAATCTTTTTATTTTATTTTTATCTTATGATCATTGGTGTATTGCCTGCATATGTGATTGTGTGCGGGTATCAGAAGCCCAGGAACTGGAGTTACAGACAGGTGTGAGCCACCATGTAGGTGCTGGAAATTGAACTCAGGTCCTCTGGAAGAGTAGCCAGTGCTCTTAACTGCTGAGCTACCTCTCCAGCCCCCAGATGAACTTTCTTAATACACCCCTTAGGAAAATAGTTTCATTTCTTCTCTGTTCTGTCGCTGTCCTTGGGACAGGAACAGGTAATTTACCAGTGCTAGCCATATGACTTTCGTGGATAATGGACATGTAGACGCTATAGGAAGCAGGTTTTGCTATCTGAATTGAGCTAGAAATGGCCACTGTGTTACCAAGCAAACTTTGCTGTCCAGTATCATGTGCAACACAGATGACTTATTGTAGATTCTAGAAAATAGGGTGCACTGAAACCAAAGAGTCTGACCTTTTATTTAAGTCGGCTCTTCTCAAAAGGAAACTTCCTACAGTTAGTGTTTAGGAAATTTGCCAGCATTGCAAACGCAAAATCCCAACCTCCTATATTAAATATAAAGACAGGCGTACCCAGAGAACTGGAAGTGAAGCAATTTCTCCCATAGACACATAGCCACACGCACCAAAGGCATTTACCTGAAATGAAGAGTTACAAACAAAATAAACTCGCTGCCAGCTGGTAGAAGACTGGCTGAACAGATAGGCGTTAGCCCACAGGACAGGCAGACATGCAGACCTTACCAAGACAGACTGCTGAGCTGGACAAAGGTAGCTGTACCGTGTGGAGGGGAGTAGACCATTTTTACGGCAACACACAGGAACTTGCAGATTAAGAATATTATAGTTTTTCATTAACACAGTTGCCCAGGAAAAGAAATTAATAGATATTTCATAAGGGGGAATTAGAACTGGGTGGGCATATCAAGTAATGTTTGAGTAGTATTTTAATTATTGATATCTGTATCTACAACAAAGGTATTCACAATGCAAGTAGGTTCAGAAGGGGATAGTTGAAAAGTCAAGATGTCACCTCCTAACTACCCCCAACACACACCTGATAACTTGGTTTTGAAATTAAAATTCTAGCCAGGCGGTGGTGGCACACGCCTTTAATCCCAGCACTTGGGGGCAGAGGCAAGTGGATCTCTGTGAGTTCAAGGCCAGCCTGGTCTACAAGAGCTAGTTCCGGGACAGGCTCCAAAGCTACAGAGAAAACCCTGTCTTGAAAACATTTTAAAAATAAATAAATTAAAAAATAAAATAAAATTCTATAGCTATGTATCTGCATACTTAGCAGGTAAATCTTCTAATTACTATATATGATTCAATGCGTCAGGATCCATTTAAAATAAGCCGGAGCTCAGCTACGGAGGGAAAAAGGAAGCCTGGTTCAATGGCACTCACAGTAGCAGAACCGGTCTGAGTCTGGCATTTTGCTCACTCAGCACTGTGGTCTTTTGACCGGAAAAGCTATTCTGGTAGAAGACTGTCAGCTGAGTGTGTCACATGACTGACACATCTTTTCCTTGTCTGCTAGCACCTACCTTCTGACAGTCAGGAGGTAGAAGGTGACGACCCAGTCAAGGTGAAATGATACTAACTTCTGTGCTCCAACTGCCACTGTCCCTTCTGTTTGGAAGTCTGTCCCTGACACACCTTCAGCTCTCAGAGTCTGTACCCTCTGTGTCTTGGCCCAGCTCAGCCAGCTAGAACTCTATACTCTTTGGGGTGTTTTTGTTTTGAGACATAGTTCCTGTTTAGCCCAGGCTGACTTTGAATCTGTGATTTTCATGCCTCAAACCACCTCAGTGCTGGGATTACGGGCCTGTTCCTTCCCTCCCATCATGCCTGGTTGGCGCCTCATTCTTGATGGATGTGGACTTCTTAGTGAGATGAAACTGGATTGAGGTCAAGGGAGCTAGAAATGAAGTCTTAAAGCCGATTTCAGATGACATGGAGGGGAAGAGAGGTAGGATGAATGGAGATAGGAAAGCGGAGTGACTTCACCTTGGGGGAGGTAAGAATTAGGAGTAAATAAGGGCTGTGGGCGCTGAGGACCGTTCACATCCCTGACCTGGCAGTTCAGACCTGAGAAGATGAGGTGTGGGTGGAGGGATGGATGCCCAGGGCCCTGGCTTGAACAGCTCAGCTGCCTGGGACTCACTGAAGAAGTGAGACACAAGGTCTCTGGGGCTGGTCAGGCGGGGACATCTTGGGTTGAGGGAATCTAGGTGAGAGTACTGGAGGGGAGAGAATAGCGGGAAAGGGTAAATCTGGGAAATAGATAGTGCATCATTATGGAATTAACTAAAGTTCACCAACCCCACCCCGCAGATTCTCTGCTTGTGCAAGAACCAGTGGCTTTCCTCAAGGCCAACAGAGTGTGGGGAGCACTGCGAGGTAAGTACTATGCAACTCCATCCGCTCTAGTAGAGGGACATTGTTATGTGCTGCTTTGTAAGACCAAGCACAGCAAAGCTATGCCACAACCTTGGGTAGGGTCCATTTCCCATGAAAAACTAGCGGAGCACTTAGATTCCTTCAACCCACGATGCCCAACCTGAACCCCAGAGACCTTGTGTCTTACTTCATGATTCCCAGTGCTGTAGGCCAGGCCAATGAGCTGTTCAAGCCAGGGCCCTAGGCATCCATCCCTCCACCACACCTCATCTTCTCAGGTCTGAACTGCCAGGTCAGGGATGCAAACGGTCCTCAGTGCCCACAGCCCTTATTTACTCCTCCTCGTTCCTACTTCCTCACTGGACCTTTTCAAACATATTTGAGGGTGGGTGTTTATTCAGAGCATCAGACACTTTACTCACGTGACTCTGAGCCCTGAGAGGATGAAAGCCACACATGGCAGAAGCATGTTTTCCCATAGAGACATACAGACAACAACAGTCGGTTGTCGGTTGTAATGAACCACCTGAAGTAAACTCAGTCCTGTCCACTACACCTGGGAGGAACACAGAAGCATAATCCGAAAACAAGCCTGTGTTTTTTTTGAAGAAACTGAGGTCACAAGACTCTTGTCTTCTTGGAGTTTTCTCACGTGCTCTCTAAAATCTCACATGACTCCTCATGGGCCATGTTCCAACACTGGGCTGTAATATCTCATGGCTATCAGTGGCCTCAGTTAGTTCAGCTTTGGTTTGGGCTCACCAGTTCCTTCTTGCCACCTTCAGGAACAATTTCTCTGTCTTCCCCAATTTCCCATGCCTGTGGATTCTGAGCCGCCAGCAGGTTTATCGGCCCACTGTGAAAGGGAGGCAGAGAACCAGGGAGAACCGTGGGAGGCAGAGGCCAGGGAGGAATGCCGCACTTTAGAAAGCATGGACGCGGTGTCTGTTTGAGCTCTTTGTGGTCATGAGCCTGTTTGGACATTACTTTTATTTCATTTTCTTATCTTGTAAATAACACAATATCTTTGCTTCCCCTAGGTTTAGAGACATTTAGCCAGTTAGTTTACCAAGACTCTTATGGAGCTGTGAGTATTCCTATTGTGTCTTACTGAAGCTAGTTGGATAGACACTGCTGTTAGCATGTTGCCTCCCCAGCTGTCCTTCTGAGAGTTTCTTTTCCCAGTGTATTTAGCTTACAAATTTCATGCATTTTTTGTCCTAATATTTTTTCCTTTTTAAAGATTTATTAAATGTATACAGTATTCTGCCTCCATGTATACCTGCTTGCCAGAATAGGGCACCAGATCTCATTAAAGATGGTTGGGAGGGGGCTGGAGAGATGGCTCAGAGGTTAAGAGCATTGCCTGCTCTTCCAAAGGTCCTGAGTTCAATTCCCAGCAACCACATGGTAGCTCACAACCATCTTTAATGGGGTCTGGTGCCCTCTTCTGGCCTGCAGGCATACATGCAGACAGAATATTGTATACATAATAATAATAAAAAAAAGATGGTTGGGAGCCACCATGTGGGCGCTGGGAAATGAACTTGGGACCTCTTAACTTCTGAGCCATCTCTCCAGCCCCTGCTCCTATATTTTTATCCAGTACTTGTATATAGTTGTAGTCTTTGTTGAACTTGAGGAGTAAAACAGTCTAAAACTCATCAAAATATATTTCTTCTCCTAGTTCACCATCAACGAATCCACTATTACTGATTTTCCAAGGTTTGCTCATAGAGGAATTTTAATTGATACATCCAGGCACTACCTGCCCATGAAGACAATTTTAAAAACTCTGGTAGGTGATTGCTTTATTGGATCCCTTGTTCATCCTGAAGATCTGCCCCTCGGGTTCCTTTCTTGGGGTTTCTTGTGCTGTCCTGTAGGCTAGAGTGGACTTGTTTTTCTTGTGTCAAGTCTAAGCAGTGAGCTTCCTGATCCCTCCCCAGGGAGGAATGTTTCCCCATGTGAAATGGAGGCATCCCTGAGGGGATCTCTCTTGTGTTTTCACAGACAACATGAATTTGGCCAAGACTGTTGAGATTTTGTTTCTTGGTTTGTTTTAAGCCAGGATCGTGGTATGTAGCCCAGAGTGTCCTCAAGCTCCCAATCCTCCTGCCTCAGTCATGGGATTATCAGCATGTACTACTACATTTAGTGAGAAAGGCTGTTGGTTTTTTTGTTTGTTTGTTGTTTTGTTTTGGGTGGTTTTTTAAGACAGGGTTTCTCTGTGTAGCCCTGGCTATTCTGGAACTTGCTTTGTGGACCAGGTTGGCCTTGAACTCACAGAGATCCGCCTGCCTCTGCCTCTCAAGTGTTGGGATTAAAAGCGTGTGCTACCACATCTGACAATAACTGAGAAAGGCAGGTTTAATACTGTTGTTGGCCCAACTATATGCTCTTGTTTATCAGTCAGGGGTACGGACATAACCTGGAAAAATGGCTATATCACTCTAGGTATTGATTGTTCAGGTGACATAGAAAGGGGTCGGGTCGTGGCTTTTTCCCTTTGGAAATGTTCCAAAAGAATATGGAACCTTGGGGTAGTGGGTAGAAAAGGGGTTGATCATAGCTGTCTTTTCCTGGGGGGCTTTTCATTGCTTTGTCCCTGCTACCACCTGCCAACTCTCTAAGCTGCTTAAACTTTTTAGAAGACTACAAAGAACTTTCATATATTCATTGAGAATATATGAATTTAAAATTTATGAATATATACATTTAAAGTTTATGATTTAAAAATTTTAAATATGCGGGTGGTGGTGGTGCGTACCTTTAATCCCAGCACTCGAGAGGTAGAGGCAGGTGGATCTCTGTGAGTTTGAAGCCAGCCTGGTCTACAGAATGAGTTCCAGGATAGACAGGACCGTTTCACAGAGAAACCCTGTCTCGAAAAACAAAAACAACAACAAAAATTAAACATTTGTTAAACTTACTTACAACTTATATTTGCTGGAGCCTCCCTATTATAATACCTGATGGGTCCATGTAGCGGGTGACTCAAACCCCCCAGAATATTAGTTTGCACCTCCTAGTGAAAGAAAGAACACATCTCAACAGTTTCAGTGAAGCGTCAGGATCAGGAAGCTGAGAGCATGCGCCCTCCAGTTTCCCTGCAGCAGACTCCATGGCTGAGAGGATGCGCCCTCCAGTCTCCCAGCAGGGCTGACTCCATGGCTGAGAGCATGCGCCCTCCAGCCTCCCCGCAGGGCTGACTCCATGGCTGAGAGCATGCGCCCTCCAGTCTCCCCCAGGCTGACTCCATGGCTGAGAGCCTGTGCCCTCCAGTCTACCCGCAGTGCTGACTCCATGGCTGAGAGCATGCGCCCTCCAGTCTCCCCCAGGCGGACTCCATGGCTGAGAGCATGCGCCCTCCAGCCTCCCCCAGGCGGACTCCATGGCTGAGAGCATGCGCCCTCCAGCCTCCCCCAGGCTGACTCCATGGCTGAGAGCATGCGCCCTCCAGCCTCTCCGCAGGGCTGACTCCATGGCTGAGAGCATGCGCTCTCCAGTCTCCCTGCAATGCAGATTCTGTGTCTGGCAGTACAGGTGCCAGCAGGATCTGGGGTGCATTTCCGTGTCCATCTCCTCAGCTTGGAGCTGTTATCTTTCCTCATTTTGGAAGACTGTGATATTTTAGAAAAGCACAGGCCAGTTACTTTTAGAAAATATCTTAGGTCATCAGTTTCTCACACAAGATTCAGTTCCTGGGGCGAGAAGAAAGCAGACGTGGGCTGTGTTCCAAGAGTGTCAGGTGGCAACGCTGTCTCACTGGGTAATGTATACTCGCGCTGGCTGCGATATCTATCGTCTGTCGCGCTTCTCAGTGTATAGTTAACTTTGGGGTACTTTGTGCTTTTTGTGTGTTTTTGTTTTTCGAGACAGGATTTCTCTATGGCTTTGGAGCCTGCCCTGGAACTAGCTCTTATAGACCAGGTTGGCCTCGAACTTACAGAGATGCACCTGCCTTTGCTTCCCGTGTGCTGGGATTAAAGGTGTGCACCATCACCGCCTGGCTTTTTTTTTTTTTTTTTTTTGGTTTTTCGAGACAGGGTTTCTCTGTAGCTTTGGAGCCTGTCCTGGAACTGGCTCTTGTAGACCAGGCTGGCCTTGAACTCACAGAGATCCTCCTGCCTCTTTTTTTTTTTTAATAATTTTATTTCTGTGTTTGTGTGGAGATGGGGGACAGTACAGGATCTCCAGGAGCGGCAGTGACACACATTTGTAAGTCATCTGATATGGGTGCTGGGACTCGAACCCAGGTCCTCTGGAAGAGCAGCAGGAACAGCAAGAGCTCTTAACCACAGAGCCACCTCTCTAACAATTATTTTGTGCTTACTAAAACCCTATGGGAGAAATTGTGGGACTGTGTAAAGTCCCCACACCTCCTTGGTGCTCACCCACAGCTGATCCTCAGCTAAGTCAAGAGGTTATTGCTTTGACAAACCACCAAGTGGTGATTTCCCTAGCTCCATCATTTCTACATTTGCAGAGCAGCCCTTTTTCATTTGAGTGCTCATTATTTTGTTAGTCTAGATTATCATGGACTATAATCTGTTAACCCCCATATAACTGTCAAACTGGCCCTACTGTGGCCATTAGAAGCCCTTTCGAGCTGGTTTGCTTATTGTGAGATGTCCCCTTCAATCTCTCTGTACTTTTGGCACCACGATAGCCTAGGCTTATGTAGACTGGTCTTAGTCTAGATCCACCCCCCCCCCTTTATTTCCCCAAAGAATTCTTTCAGTGCTCAGTATTTCAAAACCCAGATGTGGGCTATCGGTTGGTATACCTCCTGACTCTATACATAGCTGTGAAGTGCGCCCATGTGTGTTCAATATGTTTATATGAACACACGTGTATACACCTTTCCCTGTGTCTCTCCATCCACAGCAGGAGTTGGTTAAGTACAACCCAAGAGTCAAATCCGATTGCTGCTGTGGCTCCAGAGAGATTGTGTTTATCCTTTGTTTTCCCACCACATTTAATATGGAAGACTTCTGTGATTTGACAAGATGTAAACTTTTTTTTTTCTCTCACCTGGAAGCCAGCAGCCCTTCAGCAGGGTGTCCTCAAATTGAGTTTAGTTCTAATGATGTCTACCTGGAGATAGTGTCAGATCTCAGAAGCTGAAGTTCCCAGGGCTACCTGTCTCCCTTCTGACTTTAGATGCCAGCCAGACATAAGCCCCAAGAGTTTTACCTATGCTTGTGATACACCACTACAAATCAGGGTTCCTGTAACTCCCCCCTCAAGTTCAAATCATTGCCTTGAGTGGCTGTCATAATTGTCAGATTATTATCAAGGCTGCTGCAAGGGCTGCGGGTGAACAGGGTAGGGTTGGGAACAGGGCCCCTGCACCCTCTCTGGGCATGCCACTTTTCCAGGGCCCTCCTTGGGTCCAGAGATGTGAAGCCTGTCCTTTGGGGTTCTATGGAGTCTTCGCTGCATAGGTGTGGCTGGAACGCAAGCACCACATGGAACATGGTTAGACAGAAAGGGTCTGATGCAGCTTCAGCATCCTTTCTCTTCTGTGCAGAATCCCTCCCTGTCGGCCACAGGGCAGGGCCCTCTAGAAGAAGGAGGGTCTTGGGGCCTACTATAGTCCAGGTAGGTCAGAGAATTTCATGAAGGCCAGCTCCAAGACAGAAACTCTACGTGAGATTACGTTCCATGGCCAGCCTTGGGGAAGAGAAGCCCTAATTTCTACAACCTGCACTGGGAGGGAGTTAAGAACCAGGGCCAGCTGGGCGGTGGCGCATGCCTTTAATCCCAGCACTCCAGAGGTAGAGGCAGGCAGATCTCTGTGAGTTCGAGACCAGCCTGGTCTACAAGAGCTATTTCCAGGACAGGCTCCAAAGCTACAGAGAAACCCTGTCTTAAAAAAACCAAAAAAAAAAAATCAGTTTTAAGGAATAAACCATAGTTTTATTGAATTTTTATTTGCCAGGGTTATCATATATGTTCCATATATGATAGCCTATATATGTCTCTATATATACATGCCAGGGTTTCATATGTGGGAATTGTAAGCTTTGGTAATTACTTAAATGCTGTTTCTCCTGTGCTTCACTCTCTGAGACAGCTTCAGCCTCTTCATCCCCTATTCCTGGCCGGCCCTGAAGTAATGATAATTTTTTTTTAAAAAGATTTATTTATTTATACAGTATCCTGCCTATAGGCCAGAAGAGGGCACCAGATCTCATTATAGATGGTTATGAGCCACCATGTGGTTGCTGGGAATTGAACTCAGGACCTCTGGAAGAGCAATCAGTGCTCTTAACCATTGAGCCATCTCTCCAGCCCAAAGTAATGATAAATTAATAAGCTTGCCCTCCTATACAGCAATATCACAGCTTCTATATACAATGTATTTGCTTTAGTAGAGGTGTGCCAATTTCACTATATATGATGAGTTTATACTTTCTCTTCATTCTTTCTTTTCTAAAAAGAAACTATAAAAAGCAGCACTAATCTGAAGCAACCTACTGTAGAAGACTGTGTTCTTCTGTGGTATATAATTCTCCCCATTTTTGCTTTCAGGATGCCATGGCTTTTAACAAGTTCAATGTTCTTCACTGGCACATAGTGGACGACCAGTCTTTCCCGTACCAGAGTACCACTTTTCCTCAGCTAAGCGACAAAGTGAGTAATTCATGCCACTGTTGTCCATGTACCAAAATCCTTGGCATGGTTTCAATGGTTTTTCTTATAAATGGAACCGATGTGAAAAAGTTAGGTATCTGTGGTTTAAGATACTTTTAGGTTGCTGGTTAGCATTTTATTTCCATAAATCTTTTTGTACTTGTTACAGTTACTAAATAATAAGACTTACTGTAAATGTTATTACAAATGTACTCTCTAGGAACAGCATAGATGCTTTAAAAGCTTAATGTAGAAGACCTGAATAATTCATGAATAATACAATTAAGATACTCACTTGCCTAGCAGTATATTTACTTTAAATCGGGTTAGAAGCATGTAAACTACCTACTTTTTCCTCCTTTGAAACACAAAGAGGACATTTTCCAGATGAGCTGTTTTTGCTGTTGTAAGAGGGGTCTCTGGCTGGCGTGGTGGTGCATGCCTATAGGCAGGCAGGACAGGAGGACCTTCAGTAAGCTGGAGGGAGGCTTGGTCTACACAGAGACCTCACAATAAACAAAACAAAAGCCAGGGTTTCCGCCGCCTCAGGCTGACCTTGAAAGTGGGTCCCTAGCTTCCTCCCAAGTACTAGGCTCACAGACAGGCGCGGGCACATTGGTGGCCTCTGCTGTGTGTGTTCAAGTGGACTACTCTGGAGCAATGGAGCTGGGGAGGTCACCCTTGGGTCTCATCACTTAGCAGAGAATGCCAGCTGACGTCCAGAGAAGCTGCGTGCCTTGTCAGGACTCCTGTCCTCTGGCCGCAGTTCCAACTCTAGTAGTACGTGGGCTGAAGTATGGCAGTGAGTGGCTGGCTGATGTGGTGGCTGCTTCTGCTCCACGTTTATGTGCGATTTTCAACACACAGAAGGACCAAATAGTTCATTTAGTACCCAGCTCCACCATCAGTCCTGACCAATTCTGCCACCTGCAGATTCTACCCCCCCACACACTATTTTAAACCAAATTCCAGACTTATTTCACTTGGTTTCAGGGGGCTGGAGAGATGGCTCAGCGGTTAAGAGCACTGCCTGCTCTTCCAAAGGTCCTGAGTTCAATTCCCAGCAACCACATGGTGGCTCACAACCATCTATAATGGGATCTGGTGCCCTCTTCTGGCCTGCAGGCATATGTGCAGAGAGAATACTGTACACATAAAAAATAAATGAATCTTTAAAAAAAAAAAAAGCGGGCTGGAGAGATTGCTCAGTGGTTAAGCACACTGCCTGCTCTTCCAGAGGTCCTGAGTTCGATTCCCAGCAACCACATGGTGGCTCACAACCATCTGTAATGAGATATGGCTCCCTCTTCTGGTGTGCGGGCATACATAGAGGCAGAATGTTGTATACATAATAAATAAATAAATCTTTAAAAAAAAAAAGCTTGGTTTTATCCAATCATCCATCAATCCTCATATTTATCTAAGTGTCTTTTCCTCTTATGGGCCATACATTATGAATGTTAATGTGCCTGCTAATTCTCTTTTCTTATTATCAATTATTGGTACTGAGGAAACCAATGGAACTTGGTGTCCTGTCTCTATCTGCTGTCTTGGTTTTGGTGGTTACATTCCAAAGTATCAATTACCATGTCCCCTATATTTTGATTTTGGGGTTAAAGGTCAAGATGATTTCTACAGCTGAGCATGTGTAGCCTATATGTTGAGACAGATGCCAACCTTATCTTCCAGGGGACCTTCATCGTTACTTACAACCAGTGCTAATTCTTAAGTGACACAGAGACCCAGTAAATATTTAAAGACAATTAAGTTACTTATTGTCTGAGGGTGAATTTTTAGGTGATATTAATTAAAAGAGACTGAAAGACAAAGAGACAAAAATCTGTGTTTTGTAATAATGGGTGAGTTTGGATTCTAACCTTGACAAGGGCAGTGTTTTCCAAAGTTTCACTCTGGAGGCAAAGATTTGGCTTGTTTTGCTGTTAGCGCCCACAGAGTTGAAGTAACTGTGGAATTCTTGAAGCAGAAGACACTGACAGTCCCATCCGTGAATCTTGAATTCAATGGGACAGAAATCCACAGGTTTTATAGATTCCTACTCTGAAACCAGGAATCATCCATTGTTAGGTGGGACTGTTTACTACCCTGTGATAATAGAAAAACTAGCTGACCAGCAAAGTGCAAACAGAATTGTTTACGGTTTCCAGGACCAAATCCATCTTGCGCATCTTAACTTGAATATTACAGGGGAGCTACTCTTTGTTTCATGTCTATACTCCAAGTGATGTCCATACAGTGCTTGAATATGCCCGGTTCCGAGGGATTCGAGTTATACCAGAATTTGATACCCCTGGACATACACAGTCTTGGGGAAAAGGTAAGGAGTTTGTCTTACAGGTTGAAAAAGGGGCATCTGAGATCCTTTGTCTCTTAATAGTTGGTAGTTTTGTTCCTAACTGCAGTTTGTGCAATGGTGGCACGAATGCTACAGATTTCGTGTCCCTTCTAAGTCGCTGTCTAGGTACTACCCCATGTATCAAAGTTGGGGAGGCAGAAAACTTGGCTATAAGTAGACATAATGACTTAGATCCGCTTTATTGATAGGCATGTTTTGGGGAGAGCACAGAATATATTCATGTTTCTGGTAGAGGGAACCACACGAGGAAAGGCATTCAAAGAGAGCATGTAGCTGGGCGGTGGTGGCGCACGCCTTTAATCCCAGCACTCGGGAGGCAGAGGCAGGTGGATCTCTGTGAGTTCGAGACCAGCCTGGTCTACAAGAGCTAGTTCCAGGACAGGCTCCAAAGCTACAGAGAAACCCTGTCTCGAAAAAAAAAAAAAAAAAGAGAGAGAGAGAGAGAGAGCATCAGGTGGTGACTAAGAAGGTGGGCTCTGGTGCCAGCCTATCTACATTGGGATCCTGCTTTTGTCCTCTGGGGAGTAAAGCTTGGGGAAGTTAACCCTTCACCTCCAGTCTCTGAGAAACAATTCTGAGCATCAAATACAACAGAAAGCACACAGCATGGGACCCAGCATTTCTAACTGTTCAATACATAGTAATACCGGGCTGGAGAGATGGCTCAGAGGTTAAGAGCACTGACTGCTCTTCCAGAGGACCTGGGTTCAATTCCCAGCACCCACATGGCAGCTCACAAGTGTCTGAAGATCCAGCTCCAGGGGATCTGATACCTTCATACCAATGCAAATAAAATTTTAAAAAAAGTTAAATAAACCATAAAAAAATATTTAAAAAAAATACATAGTAATACCATGATAGACATGGAAAATAATGGGAACTGAACCTGGGAAGGGCATCGCCGAGACTCTTGATGACAGTACTGAGCTTTGTCAGCACGCCCTGGGAACCAGTGCAAATTTCTGAGTAGAAAAGTAAACAGGGGAAAACCTCTATGAAAGGAACAGATTGTAAAGAGAAAGACCCTGGAGGCCCCACACTGGGAGGGTCAACACGGGCTTGAAAAGTAATGAGCAGAACCAGAAATGTTCTGGAAACACATTCATGGAACTTGGCAACCGACTCCAGGAAGGACCACAGAGCTTGGTGAGGCCTACGAGCAGACCTGTCAGAAACCAGAGAAAGAGAACTGGGGTTTCGTTAGATTGTACTGAAAGACAGCTAGGGTCTCTATTTGTATTGAAGCACAAAGAAAACTTTGAGAGTCATTGATATTTGAAATGGATAAGACCTCAAAGGTTGCGTAAAAGCAGCAATGGGGAACAGAGGAGGCAGCTCTTGTTGTCCTGGGGAGAAACTGCTAAATCAATCTTGGTAAATATGGTTGTCTTTTCTATATAAAACTTCTATAGCTTCAACAACACAAAGTCCAGATGGTCAGGTTTACAGTGGTTTGTTTTGATGGTAGCAGAGGAACTCATACTCAATAGAAACATGCTTTGAATCTTGATCTTTTCCCGGGCTAGGGTTATGATTGAGTAGACACAGTCTTGAAGACTCCAGGCCCCAGCAGACACACAAACAGAGATGCAACAGTGTGTTGTGTGCTGAGCTGCTCTTGGTGGGTTAGGGTGTCAAATGCCTTTTTGACTATTGAAATTTTCACCTCATGGAGTTTACTGGGATTCAATACCATTGTAAGAGGACCATTTATAGCATAAAGATGTGCAAATTCAGGCCTTTGTGATTAATATCCTTATAAAAATAAATCTTTGTATTTTCTTCTAGGTCAGAAAGGCCTCCTAACTCCATGTTACAGTCAAAGGAAGCAAACACAAAAGGTTGGACCTATAAACCCAACTCTAAATGAAACTTATAAATTCCTTACCACATTTTTCAAAGAAATCAGCAGTGTGTTTCCAGATCAGTTCATTCATTTGGGAGGAGATGAAGTGGATTTTGACTGTTGGTATGGTAACTCTAAACCTTTTATTTTTTTCAGCTTTTTTTCTTAAAGTGTAGATATACAGAATCCACATTGAAAAAGGGAAGACTGGGGGCAACATCTCTCCTTATAAGGATTTAAACAATCCCTGAGATGGTTAGTTATTAAAGGATGTATACTTGAGCAGTGCAACAAGGTGAAAGGTGAGGAGGAAGACTCAAGGGGCAGAAGCTAGGCATGGTGGCTCATGCCTATAACCAAGGGCAAGGGCAAGCCTGGGCTATAGAATAGCACTGACTCAAGAAAAAGAGTAACAAAGTCTATAACCAGTCTTGGTGGCACATATCTAATTCTCATATTCAGGACAATGAATGTGGAGTATTGGGAGTTCAAGGTCAACCTGACTATAGTGAGATTGTCTCAAAAAACCTAAGACAGCCAGGTGGTGGTGGTGCACGCCTTTGATCCCAGCACTCAAGAGGTAGAGGCAGATGGATCTCTGTGAGTTCAAGGCCAGCCTTGAACAAAAAACCAAAACAACCTAAAAGACTATAAGGAAAGAAGAGCTTCAGTGAAAAGGGGAGTGACTAGAGAGGGACATGCTCAAGTCAGAGGCCTTGGCTCTGTAAAGAGGCTGGGGTGGAGTGGGTACGGAAGGCCTATTTTAAAAATGGAAAGTATTTCTGGAAAAAAATTGCATTAGAAAAAATGACAGGAACTCATAATCAAGAACTTGGACTTCTAACTCTTTAAAGTCTGTGTAATTGATGTTTTGGATGCATGCTACTTCAAATAATAAGCTGGGCACATCAAAATGTTTATAACATTTCAGTCACTTTTTTATTTAAGGGCATCAAATCCAAACATCCAAAATTTCATGAAGAAAAAAGGCTTTGGCAAGGATTTTACAAGACTGGAATCTTTTTATATTAAAAAGTAAGTCATTGGAAAGCCTAGTCCTCAATGCTTTTGTACAAGTTTAAGTATAACTTTGTTGTCTGCTTTACTTTCTCATTTTCTCCACCCCTTACAAAAGTGGAGACATGAAAACCCACTACAGAAAGGAAGTGCCACACATTGTTTTCTTTACAGTGGTGAGCATTTCACAATAACTCCTGAAATAGAAGGAGAAGTCATGTTTCTTGAGAGCTTGGCTCTGAGTCCTGGCTGCCCAAATCCTTGTCACTATCTAGGTCTGCAGCTCATTCCAGCTGTCCAGTCCTAGAGCATCTCTCTTGCTCCCTACTGTGAGCACAGTAGCCAGAGAGGCACATGCCTGTCCGTCACCTTAGAGTTACAGGCAGTTAAAAGTCCTCAGTTGCATCAGCTACGTTTCTAGTGTTTTATAGCAAGGGGAAGGGTAGCTGCTGGACACAGTGCAGACAGAACATTTCCCAAAAGTTTGCCAGGACAGTGTTGCTCAGCTATTTATTTTTTTCCATAATAGGACCAGAGCCTTGGGCTTCATGAACCATGTGGAGTTACATGTTTAAAAGAAGAAAGATAGAAATAGACAGACAGACAGCTTTGAAGACTCAAAAGCCATTCTTAGCTTGTCATAGGAAAGAAGGCTGTAGGCTGTCGTTTCCCAGGCTCTGCTCTATCCATTAGAAAGGCTCACAGTTCACTCTGTTCTTCCTAGTTAGCTTTTTGTGTGGTATATTCTTTCTTTCTTACCCTTTTAAGTATTTGTTACTGCCTAACTAAATATCTGTGGTAGCAATAGCTGAGTGTTATTGACGTGACATGACAGGCTATGTGAGTTTTCTTCTGCCAACCTGTGGGTCTTGACCCCTTTAAGACCATTGGAAATATCAGATATTTACATTACGATTCATAACAATAACAATATTACAGTTCTGAAGTAGCAACAATAGTTTTACGGTTGGGGTCACAACATGAGGAACAGCATTAGGAAGGTTGAGAGCCACTGTCCTATAAAGATGTGTCACAAGCATAGGCAACACTGTTCAGTGTTGAAGTTGTCCACCCTGAGGTGTCCTCTGAGGGATCTCTGTCCATGTATGGCTGTGTTTCACAAGTCCTAGCGAAATACTTGCTTTTAATTAGAAGGAAGGGCAGGAAGTGCATCCAAGCAGAGTTAGGTCAGGGGGCAAAGCCTAAGGGTTCAGTAGAGGTTCAGAGAGGACCACACCAAAACCAAACATGGATCAATATTTTAAAATTAAGTCAAATTTTCTATATAAGAGGGTAAGATGTGTTTATCCCGAGCATGGATCGCTAATCTTAATAATCTTGCCCGTGGTACTTTAGGGAGCATACTTTCTGTGTACTTTCTTTGGAGGCAGTCTCTTGTCACCAAGACATATCTCAGGCTGTCTTGACGCTGAAGGATTCTTTCCATTTCCCTTGTCCCTTACTTTTGTCTTAGCTCTCTACCCTGCCTCAACTTTAAGATGGTTCTGCATAGCTATGTTATACTGAGATATGGTACTTCTCAACATTGCAAGCTGTTCTTGGAAGAAAACATGCATGCTTAAGAGTGTTAACTTTGTGACTCTAAATAACTGTCAATTTTTTCTAGGATTTTGAACATTATTACATCCTTAAAGAAGGGCTCCATTGTCTGGCAAGAGGTTTTTGATGACAACGTAGAGGTAAGAACTGTGAAGACTCCACTCAGGGCTGAGTGCTGGCCCATGGTGGGAAAGACTGCCTGCCCTACCAGCCTGAGCACCCGCTTTAAAGTTGGGTGTTCAGCAGTTAGGATGATGGAAGGTCTGGAGGGCTCCATTCTTCACTGCTGAACTCTTTGCTACAGACAGATTCAAGGAGAGGAGGCAATACTTTCAGTGTGTATCTATTGGTCCTACCAGGTCCAACAAATAGCACCAGTCCAGTGGTCACGTAAACCAAGTCATCAGTCAGGGGAAGGCACTGGAGATTCAAGGGAGAGACTGATCAGTATGCATTATAGACATACATGAAATTGTCAAGAACAGAGCTTAAAAATAAAGCCAAGTTGGCTGGGATGTGGTGATGCACACCTTTAATCCCAGCACTTGGGAGGCAGAGGCAGGCTGAACTGTGAGTTCGAGGCCAGCCAGGGCAGAGAAAGCCTGTCTTGAACAACAGCACAGCAAGCATGGCCTAGTGTACACCCGTAACCCAAACATTGTCAGGGCTGGGGCCAGAGGTTGCTGGGACTTACTGGCTCCAGCAGAGCTCCAGGTTCAGTGGAACTCGAGGGAATGCGGTGGTGAGAGCAGGATGGCAAGCCTGCCCATGCACCCGTGCATGCGCTCCAGCATGCAGACACAGGACTCCATTAGTAATATGGACAATTCACTGTTCCTTCTCGTTTCTTCCCCCAACTCCTGCTGTCTCACAAGTTCAAGTATTTTCAATTAAGTTCCTTTTTGTTTTTAGGAGCAAAACAGACACCAAATGAGCTTTTTAAAAACATAGTGGTTTTAAAACAGGTAAAAATCAATATACACTTTTAAGAAATATTTTTTGCCTTATTATTTATTTGTAGTGTATCTTATAAGCCCAGCTACCACTGTTATCTCTAAGGGACTGGTGATAGTCTCATGGTTTCAGGTTAAGTAGAACACTGGTGTGGTGGGAATGGGATTAAGGTGCACACCTTACTCTGAGTTCTTTAGTCTCTGAGGTGTTAGCTATAACAGAAGTTAAATGTCCAGTTTTAAGGGTTGATGAAATGTGAACAGCAATGAAAACACAGTGAGGGAATAGCACATGGCACTGACCGTTAGGAAAAAGGATGGATTTTTTTTTTCTAAGATCTTAGAAAGCCATAAAGACTGTACTTAGTAGACCTAATACTGTGATTGCAATCTGCACATTTAGCTTCAGCCGGACACAGTGGTTGAAGTGTGGAAGAGTGAAAATTATTTAGAGGAGCTGAAACAAGTCACATCATCCGGCTTCCCGGCGATCCTTTCCGCTCCTTGGTACTTAGACGTCATCAGCTATGGGCAAGACTGGAGACACTACTACACAGTGGAGCCTCTTAATTTTGAAGGTAAGCAAAGCAGCCATCACTGCTGGTTTCTTCCATAACTTCCATTCTCTCCTCCCAAATCTAACCTGGATGCCTATTATTCCTTTTATGACTGATCTTTGATTTTGTTAAAAATAAAGCTTTGGTATCATTTTAACTTCTGGAAGGAACAATGTGCTAGTCTTAAATGAAATACCCCCTCAGATTTTGCCTCCATTTTTATGGAGTTGCTTTCTATATCTGAGAGATGGTTGAGTGTGTTAACTTTTTTTTTTTTTTTTTTTTTTGGTTTTTCAAGACAGGGTTTGTCTGTAGTTTTTTTGAGCCTGTCCTGGAACTAGCTCTTGTAGACCAGGCTGGCCTCAAACTCTGCCTTCTGAATGCTGGGATTAAAGGCGTGCACCACCACTGCCCTGCAAGTGTGTTAACTTTTAAGACACCTAAGTAAGGTTATCATTTGCGTCTATGGATTTCAGGTTGTGTGGTCCAGGGTTTTCAGCTTATTTATTAGTAGTTCTAAATTGTACAGTTCTTGTAGATCAGTTTTTAGCTTAGAAAATGATGCTATGATTAAAAGTCTCAGAAAATATTGATCCACTAAAAATCATGACTTTCTCAAGAAAGCATTTTGAGGATCAAAAGTAATCATTCTAAATAGTAGTTTTTAGTTACTCTTTTTCTCCTCCTGGCTCACCATAGTCCTCCATGTATGTTGAACAGCACTGAGCCAGGGTGGGAATAAAGGCTCTGGTGCCTACAGGAAGGGAACATGGGATGACTATAGAGAAAGCCAGTGTTGTGTAGCTTAACTTCTTTCCCTCCAACAACTTTAATACAGGTTCTGAGGAGGAGAAAAAATTAGTCATTGGTGGAGAAGCTTGCCTATGGGGAGAATTTGTGGATGCAACTAACCTTATTCCAAGATTATGGTAAGGAATGAAAGGGATGCCAAATGACTTAAAAGATGCCTTGGCTCTTCTTCTCTGTGTAAGTAGGAAAGCCCTGAAGAATTTCCTTAATTCAAGGTAGATGACTGCCTTGGGAGACACATATATTTTAAATTTCAGGCCTCGGGCAAGTGCTGTTGGTGAGAGGCTCTGGAGTCCTCAGAGTGTCACTGACCTGCAAGATGCCTACAACAGACTGGTGATACACCGTTGCAGAATGGTCAGGTGAGAGGCACGCCCTTCCAGCCTAACATCTTACTAAAGTGCAGCATTCAGTGTAACTCCTGCCTTCAGCTTTTTGCTTAGCAATAAATAAAAACATCACCTAGGAAGTAGTCATTTACTTGGTAGAAGTTGCGTGCTCATTGTTGCGGGGAGAAAGTAACGCCTGTGAGATATGTTTAGTGTACTGCCATCTTAAAGGAGTAGTAGCTTAAATCAGAATTATCAAATCATCACAAAGTGGGGATTTGCTAAAGTGACCTGAGATGGGAGGGCCACCAATCTAAAGCATCTCTTTGTTATCTGTCAACAGCCGTGGAATAGCTGCACAGCCTCTCTTCACTGGACATTGTAGCCTTGAGTACAGGATGGAAACATGAACAGAAAAGTCTACAGCAGTCTGAACTATAATCATGTTGATTGTGAAATCATGTAAAATTAATATTTGTTAGGTGTTTTTTAATAAACCATCTTTTTATTGATTGACTCTCTAGCTGTATCACACACCGAATACTGGCATCTTTTATTTGAGCAGCTTAAAAACTAAAAGGAAAAGCTTTGTGCTATCACTCGCACACTCCAAAGGGCTACATGGATCGTCATCACTGTGACGGCTTAGCTGAGAACTGCTGGGCTACAGGGAAGGCGCAGCATTTAAGAGCACTTGTTACTCTTATAGACTCTGAGTCTGAGTTCAGCTCCTGGATCTACATGGTGCTTCATAAACATCCATAACTCCAGCTCCAAGGCATGTCAACATCCACTTCTGACCTTCGCAGGTATCAGGCACACACACGATATACAAACATGTAGTCAAAACACTCCAAGGAAAGAATGTAAAAAGAAAATGTTAAATGAGCAACGTTCCTCATAGGCCCAGGCCTTCGGACATGTGCTTTCCAGTGGGTGCTATTTGGGGAGGTCCAGGAAGTACAGCCTTGCTTGAGGAAGTTCTTCACCATTGGACTTCAAGAGCTCACCGCCAGGCCCTAATTTTGGTTTGCCCTCTGCTGTGCTTGAGGTTAAAGGTGGGCTTTCTCAGCTCCCTGCTGCCCTGCTGTCCCTGCAATTATGGACTCCTTAGGAACCGTCAGCCAAAAACAAACCCTTTTACAACCTGCCCTGGACAGGTTCTTTGCCACAGTAAGAGAGAGGGAAGGGATCCAACCAGGGCACAGAGTGGAGGTGCATTTATACCAAAGCACGTTCCACACAGAATTAGAATGGCAGCTCCAATGCCAGTACCTACATCTTTTGTCACGTTCTTTTTATATACCAAAGCAGTAATTTACCAGCCAATGAATAAAACATCACTCTTACTGAGAATGAAGCAGGTACACGTTTTTCTGGGCATTTCCCCGTGTTTCCAAGGACCTAAAGCATTTGGGCCAAACCACTTCTCTGGTTGAGCAGAGTAGTTTGGTCTTGAGGACTCATGGCTTGATAAGTAGAGAATTCTAAGGCAAAAGTAGCCGAGCCTGAAGTCAGCGTTCGAAGCACAGTTGAATATCCCTAATAAAAAGAATTTCAGTTCGTTACTGCATTATATTTAGGCCTTAAGTTTCTTTTCCTGCTGATTGTCTTTAGAGCACAGCAGAGAAGGTGGTGGTAAGGCAGAGCCATACCACTGCCTCCGGGTAGAGCTTTTCGGGAAGGGGGGAAAAAGGGAAGGGAAGGAACTATTAGGCAAACAGGAGAATTTAGCATAGGTAAGTCAGCTGTGCATTTGTTCATTCCGAAGCCCAGGAATTTGGTGCTATCAGTTGGTGCCCCTGGTGCCTACCCCAGGAGCCAAAATGCCTGGTTGGGGAAGAGAATGATGCTGCCTTCAAAACTAAGGCAGAAAGGGGAGAGTGGTCATTCAGACTGACCACATTTTGGTACAGTATGCCATAATCTTTGTGGTCCCAAGGTTGGAAATAACCTGTCTGAAGTGCTATGTTCCATAGCTCTCACCCACTACTGAAGGCCAAAGTCTTCATTCCTGGTGAAGTTTCTAAGAGTGGCTGAAACTTGGCACACAATCTAAAGCTAAGCCCTGATGCCTGCAGGTGTTAGCAACCACCTAGTTTCACTCAGTGTAGATCTCATATATTAAACAATATGTATAGTTCAAATACAAAGAACTTACCATCATTTCTGCTAAAGGAACAAATCCTATAACAACTTTGCTGTCCTGGCGAGTCTGAATTTCCTGAATATTCCCTCTTCTTTGGGCCAAGTCTGCCAGGACGGGGCTGAGGTAATCTCCAGTCACTGTGACCTCAAGACTCATCAGTGGCTCCAGCACCTGCTTCTCAGCTTTCTTCAGGGCCTGAAGGGAGTTCATAAGTTGAACAAATTTCTATTCAAGTAAAAGGAAGTTACATAAAAACTGAAAAACTGAACTATTTCCAATATTCTTGAGCATATGGCTCTGGTAACCTTAGTTGCTGTAAGACTCCAGAGATAGTGTTTTGTAAGAAACCAAGGTCTTTAATACTTGATTATGCATACTAGTGGTCACATGCTTGAGGACAATAACATCAACAGTCAAGATGGCAGAAACATTCTCTATAAACAAACCCTTTCTTGTGAAACACACAGTTTACAATCTTAGACTTCAAAGGCCACAAAAGGAAGCTGAAAATGTTTTCAAGATAATTGTGTGGGAAGACATAAAATTAAGGGAAAAATGGGACTGGACTCTGCACCTCAAGAACCAGTTTAAAATTTTTAAAATTACATTTATTCGTGTGTAGCATGTGCTCATGAGCACTACAGGGAGCACGTGGAGGCCAGAGGACAACTTTAGGAGTCAGGTCTCCTTTCCACTATATGGGTTCCGGAGATTAAATGAAGAATGAGGCTTGGCAGCAAGGAGCCATCTTGATGACCCCATGGCAGCAAGAACATAAGGTCAGACTCTGCCAGCACAGCTGCCTGTGGGGTCTGTGGTGCCCACTCAGTGCCCTCCTTACAGCAGAAGCATGGAGACTGCTCTCTACCTTTTGGACACATCTTGAGACACAGGCATTAACCATAGTTGTGGAGGTGCCGGGGTGAATCATCAATGAGTGTAATGTTATTGCCACATCTTGGACTGGGGATCCAAGTAAAGGTCCTGAGTAAGGGGGAAAATAAAGCAGAATAATATAAACAAATAGTCACAAAGAATAATGCAACAAAAATACAACTCAAGTACAAAGACACACTGACAGGGCATGAAGCATCTGTAAAGCGTGGGATAATTAGGAGGCCAGTGTAATGCCAAGGCAAAGTACACGCTGCTGTGTACAAGAAACTCGCTCAAAATACAGATAAATAAAAGGATTAAGTCATCATGGGGGAGACTGTGCTATTATTTGCTTCCCTTACCCTGGAGGCATGCACTGTGGACTGCATTTTCAATGGCCTCTCGGGAGGCCTGCACCAGGTCTTCACTGATGCAGTCAGCATACTCAATCACAGCCCTGCCGGACGGTGCCTCCCCTGGCCGGGCTTCCAGTTCTGCTCTCACAAAATGCCGCTTGTCGCCTAAAGTCCTGTCTAGGGTATCTGAAAACAAACACATTGAAATGCAAGGAAAATAAGGGGGTGACTTCAGACAATGCTCAACTTTTGGCCAAGAAATGAAGGAAGCCAAAGAAAGATGCCAGGAACAGACTGCCAAGGGATAGAGGCCGCCCTCGCTGAGACTGCCTGCTTCTAAAGTCTGAGTCCACTCACAAATATTCATTAAGATTATCAAATAAATGGCCCAGGCTGGTGGCGCACGCCTTTAATCCCAGTATTCAGGAGGTAGACGGGTCTCTGCCAGGCCAGTTTGACCTCAAAGTAACTTCCAGGACAGCTAGGGCTGTTACACAGAGAAACCTTGTCTTGAAAAGCCACACACACACACACACACACACACACATACACACACACACACACACATACACACACACACACACACACACAAAATCAAATGAATGGAATAAATGACTAGAGCTTGAGAAAAAGGTAAAACTCAGATTATAAAACATCTAGAGAGTATAAAAAGTGGCTAATGAAAACTATAAAATGTGTTTTTTTTAACTGCCAATTTCCAAACTGTTAAATTTCTTTCTTTTCTTTCTTTATTTTTTTTGGTTTTTTGAGACAGGGTTTCTCTTTGGCTTTGGAGCCTGTCCTGAAACTAGCTCTGCAGACCAGGCTGGTCTCAAACTCACAGAGATCCGCCTGCCTCTGCCTCCCGAGTGCTGGGATTAAGGGCATGCACCAACACCGCCTGGCCCCAAATTGTTAAATTTCATATATTCTTTCAGCAACATTTAATGTTTCTCACCAAAAATCTTTCTTGAAATATAGGTAAACAGTTTTCCTCATTTGTTTTTTGTTTTTCCTATTTTTTTTTCTTTTTTTGAGACAGAGTCTCACTATGTATCTCTGACTTTGCTAGACCAGGTTGGCACTGAATTTACAAAGATCAACCTACCTCTGCCTCCCGAGTGCTGGGATTAAAGGCGTGCACCACAATGTCAGGCTCTAATTTCTTTTTAAGTGCTGGGGACTGAACCCAGAGGCCTTGCTGTGCCTTGCTCTATGTCCACATTCTTACAGCTCTCCTGATCAGCAGCTGCTACCAGCACTCTACTGACACAAAACGGCTACATTCACGTGAGCAGCAATGTAATGCAGCCACTCAAATCCCAGGCTCAAAACTAGAAACTGAGCCTTTATAATTCCTTTTGAGCTCACTACCATGAAACATCCAAGAAAGTATACATGAACTAAAAAATAAGATGAACAACATGAAACCTAGAATTTCTTTTTTCTTTCTTTCTTTCTTTCTTTCTTTCTTTCTTTCTTTCTTTCTTTCTTTCTTTACTTATTTATTTTTTAAGATTTATTTATTATGTATACAGTGCTCTGCCTGCATGTATCCCTGCAGGCCAGAAGAGGGCTCCAAATCTCATTACAGATGATTGTGAGCACATGTGGTTGCTGGGAATTGAACTCTTTGGAAGAGCAGGCAAAGTTCTTAACCACTGAGCCATCTCTCCAGCCCCGAAACCCAGAATTTCTAAAGAAACAGAAATTGCCAGTACCTACAGTATCGTTCCCACGACTCTCTTTACTATCCTCATCTGCATGTATTCCTGTGCACATCTGCATGTATCCCTGTGCACATCTGCATGTATCCCTGTGCACATCTGGTTATCACTTCTGCACCTCCCTTTCTACCAGGCTGTGCTCCCATCCCTGCCATGCCCTCCACCTCTCTCAGGAGGCACTTCACACTCACTCTGAGGAAGACCTGCCCTTTCCTCCAACTATTTATGTCTCATGTACTTGTGAATTCACATCACTCCTCAGAGGAGTGCAATTACTGTCTGCATCATCTCTTGGTGTTTAATGACTCCATGTTTGACAGTGAACATATTTTTCAAGCTGGCAAGTTGGTTCCTGTAATCCTAGGACCTTTTTTCCCCCTTTTAAAAGCATTTGTTTTCTTTTTGGTATAGTACCTTACTGTGAGATACCCTGGAGGCCTTCTGCTTCCTTCAGCTTCTTCAAGATGCTACCTACTCATGAGTACCTAACAGGTTCTGTAAATTTAGGCTTAGAACACTGTATCAGAAGCTTACAATCACAAAACTGGAACTTCCCCTCAATGCCACTGCCTCAGCTTCTATGGAAAAGACTCCCCCGAGGCAGCTCTTTGTGTGAGGAAGTGGCCTCCTTGCTGGGGCAGAGAGGACAGCTGATGGCTGCCACTTGCACTTACTTCCCCAGACTCTTGTTCCCTCTTCCTTTTAAACTCCAGAGTTTCATGCTAACCAGCTCAGCCATTAATTTAAAAGGGTATTATTCATGTTTATCTTGGTTTTACTGTTGCAGATGTACAGTCCAGAAACAGAGCTCCGTGTCACCAGAGCCATGCTTAACTTTTCAAGTTTCAGTGAAATGTGGCCAACAAATTTTGGGTGTGCTTAAGGGCACTTGGTTATCTTAATTAAGTATTTCTGGTCTGCATTGCTTCACAACCTGTCCATGCATAGTTCACTTTGGGGTAAATAGTGCTCATTGTTATTTCGCTTAAAGGAACCAAATACAGAAAAGCTGGGCACTTGCATTCAGGACAGAAACATAAAACCTGCACTTTCTCTAGAAGGCTACCAGCATAGGAATAATAGGAAGAATTTTGGTTTTTGGTTTTTTTTGAGACAGGGTTTCTCTGTAGCTTTGGAGCCTGTCCTGGAACTCGCTCTGTAGACCAGGCTGGCCTCAAACTCACAGAGATCCACCTGCCTCTGCCTCCCAAGTGCTGGGATTAAAGGCATGCGCCACCACTGCCCGGCTTAAATAGAAGAACTTTTCATTCATTTTTATAAAATAAATATAATTCATTGACTTCAAATTCTTATGGCATTTCAGTGGTGAGTACAAGTAAGCAAGTCATCTGCTTCACTAGCTTATCCTGTCCCACAGCCACTGGAAGCCACATCTGTCTGATGAGTACACAGTAATGGTCCAAGCCTTCTGTGTCTATCACAAAATTTTTTAAAAACTGACACAGTAAAACTATGGGAGATACCAGAAACTGTGACCCCCCCCCCATTTATACAACTAACCAGTGACAAACCCAGAATATCCAAAATGTTTTATTTTTTACCTGTGGCACGAACTGAGTTTAAGATGGTTTCCCGGTATGCCACCTGCAGAGGCCCTAGATAGGTCTCTAGGCCATATTCCCTCTTGATTCGGTCATGAATAATCTCAATATGTAACTCCCCCATACCACACAGGACTGTCTGTTTAAAAAAGAGAAAAAAGATAAGACAAAATACTATATACAGAGAAAGAATTTCAAAAATATTATAAAAGGTAATGATGGTTCATGTATTTAAGTAATTTTTCATTAATTACAACTAAATTTCTTTTGAAAAATTTTTGGGCTCCTATATGAAAATATTGCTGATTTTCCTGGCGAGGATAATAGGTCAGTTGTAGTCTCCTTTCACAAGTTTGGTTACCAGTTGGGTGAGTAAGTGGCATCAGTTATCTAACCCCTATATCAAATTCTGGTCAATGCAACAGGAGTACAATCAATGTTCTGGGCTATGCTTTTTATCTTCTTTCTTTGCAGTCTGTTTATTGTTTATTTATTATTGTATATGTGGCATGTTTGTGTATGATGCAGAGGAGAAGCATGTGCAGGGGTCAGAGAACAACTTATTTGGAGGCTTGGGCAGCCAGTGCCTTTACTCACTGAGGCATCTTCTTGGCTCTAGTTTTTAATATTTTATATGTATGGGTATTTTGCCTGCATGTATGTGTGTACCCCGCTGATGTGGCTGGTGCCCACTGAGCCAGAATAGAGCACTGGATCCCCTGGAACTGGAGTTAGATGATGGCGGTAAATCATCATGTGGGTGCTGGGAACTGAACCCAGGTCCTCTGGAAGAGCAGCAAGTACTCTGAACCACTAAGCCACCTCTCCAGCACCTGGTTTGCTTTTTGACAGGTTTTTACTTGTGTGCAGTCCAAATTCACCTTAAACTTATAGCAATCCTATTACCTCAGCCTCTCAAGTATTGGAACTACAGACAAGAACCACCCAAGACCAGGGTAAAACCCTTTTCTTTCCTTTTTGGGTGGTGCGGGTTGGGGGTGGGCTGTGTGGCGGTATTTTTCAGCCTGGGTCTCATTAAATAGCACTGGCTGTCCTAGAACTCACTTTGTTGACCAGACTGTCCTAGAACTTGGAGATCCACTTGCCTCTGCCTCTCAAGTGCTAGAATTAAGGCGTGTGCCACTACACTCAGCTAAAACCCTTTTCTTAGCGAAAAAGCAGACAACTGTTTAAACTATGCTGAAGGCGATGCCTTGAGAATGAGGTAAATAACTTCCCCTAAAACCTCCCAACTACATGGATATTTCTTAAATGCTGGAGGGAGTGACAAGCCCTAGGCTAGTTTGAACATGTATATAACAGAGAAACAGGCCTCTATGGTTTCTGACCTCCCTCTAGTATGCTGCTTCTATAAGCACCAGTGTAAAAGACACAGGAGTTGAACTTTGTTTTAAAACTTCACAAAAGCCTGTACTATGGAAAGTCAAAACTGATGGGGACTGATCTATACATGTGAAATGTAATTATTTTAGGGAATTGAAGAGAATGTTTATTTAGAATGACAACATCATAAAGGGAAACTTAAATTATGAATCAGAGCTTTTTCTTTCAGGAGTGTAGACTAGTCAAGGTCATATGAATGTCTTCCTTCTCTCCCTTCTAGGGCTGGGTAATAACATACATACTTGTCCAGAGTCAGGATCAATCCTCACTTTCAAACTGGGATCTTCACGCTGAAGGCGGTCCAAGGCATGATCCAAATCTGAGTAATTAAACAATGCCCATCATTGTCTTCACTTCATTTCTAAGTAACTAAACAATGAGTCTGAAGTGGGGAGCGCAGACTAACAAGCAGGTACATTGATAACAAAGAAAATTTCAAAGAGTCATAAATGCAGACTAAAACAAGGTAAGACGATTCCAATGAGAGGTGCTTAAGAGTGAGTATGTGCACACGTCTCCACAGTGAGCTGGGTAAAGTAGCAAGCAGGCTGGCAGCCAGACATCAGCCAGTGAAGAGCAGCACTAGATGAGAAGGAAGGTGCAAGGCAGAGGGAGCACGCACTGTCTTACAAGCCATGCTGGGAAGTCTGGCTTTATAGTGGGAAGCCTGAGGACACTAAAAGGCCAGCAACGTCTTCTGGCTCTACTTCATAAAGACAAATCTAGGAGCCAACAAAAAAAGGCCAACAGGCCTTCATAAACACTGGCTACAATGAAGAGCCAGCAAAGGGAAGATAAAATGACATCTGATCACTCTGTGGTGAATTCTCAACTACAGGAGACTCTGAAGACGAATCACTGGGTGCTATGTGGAGTAAGACAATGATAGACTCTGCTGAGGAATATGCTTGCCTTCTTTATAAAAGTTGCATGGACTGAAAAGTGCAGCCGTAGGAAAGAGCTGAACCACAGATTAAAAAGCTAACCTTTATCACTATATTCATTCACATTGTTCTTAGGTACATAAACCAGGCCTTCTAGAGCTGTGCTGCCCAACAGTAGCCACTGGGCATTAAGTACTACTGCTCTGAATTAATAGCTACTATAAATGTAAAATGCATACCATATTTCAAAGACTTCATATGAAAAAAATAGTACTTTAAAAAAGATTTATGTGGGGCTGGAGAGATGGCTCAGAGGTTAAGAGCACTGACTGCTCTTCCAGAGGTCCTGAGTTCAATTCCCCATAACCACATGGTGGCTCACAACCACCTGTAATGAGATCTGGTGCCCTCTACTGGTCCATAGGACATATGTAGGCAGAATACTGTATACATAATAAATAAATAAATCTTAAAAAAAAAAAGATTTATGTGTTGGGGCTGGAGAGATGGCTCAACTGGCTGCCTTTCCAGAGGACCCGGGTTCCAACACCCCCAGCACCCACACAGCAGCTCACAACTGTCTGTAACTCAGTTTGGATCAGGAATCTAACACCGTCACACCAATGTGCTTAAAATTAAATAAATTATTTAATAATTAAATAAATTATTTTTAAAAAAGATTTATGTGTAAGAGTACTTTGACTTCTTGTATGACCATTTGCATGGTGATGTCCTTGGAGGCCAAAAGAAGGTGTCAGATTCTCTGGAAATTGAGTGACGGATGGTTATTAGTCACCATGATCCAGCACTGGATGCTGAGAACCCAACCCAGTCCTCTGCAAGAACAGGGGGTGCTCTTAACTCATTAATACTTTTTCTATTACTTCATGTTAAAATAATAATAATGGATGAATATCTCTTATCTGAAGTGCTTGAGATGAGAAATGTTCAAATTTCATGCATTTCAGATTTGGGATTTTGCTGTACCTTTTTCTTTTTTTAAAAAAAATGTTTTATGGATGAATGCCTGCATGTAAATAGTACCAATAACTGGTTGTTACTGAGGAAACCAGAGAGAGCATCAGATCCTTGGAACCTGAGTTCCTGGCAGTTGCGAGTAGCTGTGCTGGGAACTGAACTCAGGACCTCTGATAGAGCAAGGCTCTTAATCACTGAGCCGCTGCTCCAGCCCCTCTACATCTTCCTTACATTAGATACTGTTCCTTCAGTAACTGGACAAGAAAAGACATGGTTTCTTTCATTACTCAGGGTCTTACATCTGCACTCCAATTTCTTTCACATGTACTCTAGCTGGGTAGATGAAGAACTGCAACCCCACCCGATTAGAGATTTTCTTTCGCATTACATCATAGGAGATATGGAGAGGAAATAAAGATTGTTCTTATTCTCCCATAATCTGTGAGTCCAGCTCATTTTTAAGGGGCGTAAAGAAAACTATAAAGCTTGTCTTTAGGTAGTCTTCATAACTGAGTATTCATTGAGAGTCTCATAAAGCATTGATGTTTGAGATGAGACCTACAGCATTTTAAAGACAGACAAGTTCAGGGAAAACCATTACAGTGTAAGCAAGACTATGTTAAAGAAGAGAAACCACAACACAAAATGGCACACCGTCTTCAGGAAAATAGAACTGGTTCATACTTTAGATGCAAAAAAAGTGAATTAGTTAAAATTCATGTCCTAATTAATCTAACACACTAGGAGGGCAGGGCAAGGTAGGGTCAATTACTTAGAATCCCATAAAAAGCATTACAAGGCTGGGTGGTGGTGGTGCAAGCCTTTAATCCCAACTTGGGAGGCAGAAGCAGGTGGACCTCTGTGTTTGAGGCCATCATGGTCTACAGGACGAGTTCCAGGACAGCCAGTGCTATACAAAGATACCCCGTAAGCCAAAACCAAAACCAAAAAAACCCCCACAAAACAATACAACAACAAACTAACCAACCAACAAACAAAAGCATTACAAGAATAAGAATGAGAAGTATATGAAAGTAGAAAAATGGCTAAGATATATATGGAGTTTGTAAAAGTCAAAGCGATTTAAGTAAAACACAGACCAAACCACAAGAAATGCTGAACAGTAAAGGCAAGTAAATCTAACTCTATCACTCAGGAAGTCTCTTGAGGACTCACTATGACTACTTCCCATACACTACAGACACCAATGAACTGAGACAGAAAGACAGTCTGTACCTGGTTGCTTAGCCACTGATGGGGGTTCTATGGTACAGAAGAAAACAGGTTCTGGGATCTCCACCCCAGCCAACAGCAGACTCTCTGCTTCACTGTTTTTCCCGTGCTTCTTTTCTCCCCTTCCCGCTCGACGGGCTGCAGCCAAGGCACTGGATTTGGAAGAGACTATGGTGTCTCCAGTGGCAGTCTGCAAGCAAACGGGACAGCTTCCTGGCTAGCACTCTTCCACCCAAAGCCACTAGACAGAATGTTAGTTTAGCACATTCTTCTCATTCAACTGAAGGAAATAAATTCACAGATCTTACAACTCTACATAAACAAAGCTCATTTACCTTGTATAATAACTCTATCTAAAATGTCATTGTCATAAGTTCTAAAAGGGCTGGAGAGATGGCTCAGAGGTTAAGAGCACTGGCTCCTCTTCCAGAGGACTACATGATGGCTCACAGCCATCTATAATGAGATCTGATGCCCTCTTCTGGCCTGCAGGCATACATGCAGGCAGAACATTATAATACATAATATATACATAATAAATAAATAAATCTTTTAAAAAAGCAATTTGGGGAAGAAAGGGTTTTTTTTAAATAAATAAATTCTAACAAATAATGAAACATATATATAATACACACCAAACCAAAATTTACTGGCAAAAAATTTATTCATCTGCCTGAATTTCCCATCATGGCAAGGCAGGTTCACTAAAAACTCATCATGTTTTTAACACCAGTTAAGAATTTCTAGCCGGGCGTTGGTGGCGTACACCTTTAATCCCAGCACTCAGGAGGCAGAGGCAGGTGGATCTCTGTGAGTTCGAGGCCAGACTGGTCTACAGAGCAAGTTCCAGGATCCAATGCTATAGAGAAACCCCACTTTGAAAAACTGGAAGGAAAAAAAAAGGAATTTCTTACTGTTTTACAAAAAATTCTCTATTACCTCAAATATCCAATTAAACAGAGCACACAGAGAGACACTAAGAAAAAGCTCCATAGGGATAAAGCAGTATTTTACATAACATAAGCAGTATAGACTGCATGTAAACTGTTTCATTCCTGCTCTGCTCATATCAAGGCTGTGCTGGGTTCCCTCTGTAGACAACTCTCCAAATGTTTGCAGTGCTCCTTCAGATATGCACAAGGAGCAGGTCCTGCCTTTAGGAAGACAGAGAAGACAACAATAATAAAGCCAGGATCAGTCAGGCATGGCAGCACACCCTTTAGTCCCAGCATTCAGGAGGCAAAGGCAGGCAGATATCTGAGTTCGAGGCCAGCCTGGTCTACAGAGAAAGTTCCAGGACAGCCAAGGCTACACAGAGAAACTGTTTCTCCAAAATATGCCAGGTATAAAATTCAGACCATGGAAGTTTTCTCCTAAACATTTCTGAAAGCTGCAGTTACTTATGAAGAGTTAAAAAGGTTAAAGTAACAATTTTATACCAATATGAGATGTGCCCAAGTTTAATAGAAAAATACATTTGACTAATCTGAATTGAAAGAAAGTTTTAACCCACCCAGAGCAGATGTGGCTCTAAGTGTGTCCTTCCATTCACTCTATAAATGTCTAGCTGGTGTCCACTGTGTGCGAGCACTGGCGTCCACTGCAGACTGAGAACTAACCAAGAACAAAAGACACTCAAGCCCTGGCCCTTAAAGAGCACTTGATAGCAAAATGTCTTTCATCATTATCTGATCAGTTGTACAGTTAGATCAAACTTTCTGTCATGATCAAACAGGTAAACACTCACCCAGCATAGCAGTAGAGAGTTTGAGACCAGCCAGGGATGGACAGCAAGCTCAAGGCAAGCCTGGGCAACTCAGTGACAGAGAGAGAGAGACCCATCCCGCACCCCCCACAAACACACAAATAGGTAAAAATTCCATGCAAATAAAACAGTATTTTAAGTAAACTTGACATACACATTTCAACAAGTAGTAAGTAGACTTTACTTGGCGTTGAACTTCATTTGACTATAATTCATTCTGTCTGTGGGTTTCTCTTAATCTGTTTTTCTTTCTAACTAATGTACGGCACTCAGCCATATTGATGACTATGCCATCATATTTCACATAATGACATTCAGATGATTTGTGAAATTTTTGCTATTATAAACTATTTATAAATCACATTTACATGATTTGCTATGGAACCCATCTGGTCACTCACTTGTTTAAGACCAACTGTCAAAGCAATGTTACCAGCAGTCAAGGAAGGGATCTCTACATGCTGGTCAGCAAATGGCAAAAGCAGACGACTCATTCTCTCCCTATAAAAAACATAATTTAAACAGTAAAGTACTTTGAAATAAGTGAGTGCAGTTTTAGAAAACAGCCAAAGTCTTCCACTTACGTGCAGTTTCTGTTGATGTTATGGATGGCCAACTGGGGCGTCAGTGTGCCCGAGTAAACGCGCAGGAAAACCAGGGGTCCTCGCTGCTTGTCGTGCAGCACTTTAAATGCCAGTGCACACAAGTCACCCTTATACCACTGCCTGTGAAACAAGGGAGGCCTGAGAGAAGGCCCAGCTCTCTGCACACATCACCAGGGTTCTCCAAAGATCTCATGTATCTTTAGTAAAGTTATCCAGGCCCAGGAAGTAATCTCATTACAGCCCTCTCTTCCATCACTGACTAAAATACTTCATGGAGAGCTTACCAATAAATCTTCAGAACTAAAGGAAAAATAATGGGTTCTCTTTCAAGTACTGCCATATTTGCAAACATCTTCATTGCACAAACTAGTATACCCTCAAAGGTCATAAAACCAAGGAACCCACAGGATAAATGTACGTTCTTTCGAATTGTTGCTGTCAGGCTCACTTCACTTCGTGTGTAGCTGATAATACCATCAGCCCACAGTAGAAATGTAAAGCTTGGAATTTTCCTGAAGTTGACATATTTTTGTGCATAGGTGCATTTTTATGAAAAAAGATAAATGGTATTTTCACCAGTCTCAAAGAATTCTTCGACTCAGAGTAAGTTAAGCACTTCTTTTTATTTTTTTTTAAATATTTACTTATTTATTATGTATACAATATCTGTCTGTGTGTATGCCTGAAGGCCAGAAGAGGGCACCAGACCTCATTACAGATGGTTGTGAGCCACCATGTGGTTGCTGGGAATTGAACTCAGGACCTTTGGAAGAGCAGGCAATGCTCTTAACCGCTGAGCCATCTCTCCAGCCCAGGTTAAGCACTTCTGACAATAGTCTTTCTCCAGTCTCATTCCTAGTTAGACTTCTGCCTTTAACTTTAATGGTTCAAATAAGGAAATTTTCTACATGCCAGCAGTGGTCCTCATGCTTAACAAAGATGAACTCACTCGATGCTTTCGGTCGTGGGAGGTGAGTTCTATCACCGACACTTCACTAGATTAGCGGCAACAAGGCTCCATGAAGCCATGCCCATGCTCACGTCCCACGATGCCTTTCCAACTTAGAGATGTGAAAAATCACTGTCCTCCTTAACACAAAACCCATTTCTCTGCTATTCTGCTTAACATTACTTCAGATGTTAGAAACCTATTATGCAAGTCCAGAGCTGGACAGCAGGAAGAAACAATGATCTTTTTGAAAGACAAAACAAGACCACAGAATATTTACCATAAGAAAATCCTGAAATCTGATGAATATAAACAAATCTACTAAATGAGTAACAGCCTTAAAGAAAAACAAAACAAAACAAAAAACCAAAACTCCAACACAGATGGCAGAATCAACTCTCTGGGGAAAAAGCCACCTGCACAGTTCTACCAACTATGACAAGTTTTAAAAGAAAGCAAAAATGTTGCTTTCAAGTGAAAATTACTATGGCTCTGTATCATTTACAGAGATATTCTTACCACTGTTTTCTATTTTTTAAAGGCTACTTTAAATGGCTACTTTTATCAATCAAGGCCTTTCATTTTTCCAGGCGCATGGATTTAATGTATGTGATCACATACTTACAGAAAGTCATACTCACGCTCCTCAGGTGACGGCAAGTACATAGTGACGGCGTCCAGCAAGGGCTGCACACCCTTGTTTTTCAAGGCACTCCCACACAGCACAGGCACTGCGGCCTGAGCCAGCGTCACTCTGTGTATCGCAGTCTGTAGCTAAAGGCAGACACAGAGAACAAGCATGGATCTGTGCATAGTAAACCTGTCCCCATGAGACTCTCCCAGTCAGACGCTTGTCCTGAACACCCGTGTAAGCCAGCACTCTTCCCCACACCTCCACCATTCTGTATGGCTTCCCTGTTCTGTAATCTTAATCACTACTCAGCACGTGGGATGTTGGTGTTGTCTCTTGTTCCTAGAGTAAGTCTGAATGAGCCTTACAGTGAGGTCTCTGAAAATACTGCAAAGCGTCAGAAGACAGAGACATTTAAGGTACAACAGATGCTGAAAAACGGTTGTATGCATTAGGGCTGACCTCTGCATCACAGCCAGCTGTCGTGTTCTGCAGATGCATGAGAGCCGCACTTACCCGTGGGCATAAGGATGCAGTTTAGAAGGCAGCTAGGAATTCCGCTGGCCTAGGAAAGGGGCAGGAGTAGGTTCTCCTCCTCTGAGAACCAGGACCCCACCTCCTACTAAGTGGGCCTCAGTCCCGCTTAGAGAGCTACCGATAAGAGAAGGTTAACTGACCCTGACTCTATGGAAGGAAAAATGACTTGACTTCCAACTCTGTACACACTGCTGGCACTAAATACTAATAGGAGCACTGACTTTTATTTGTAAGCCACTTTTTTTTTTTTTTTTTTTTTTTTTGGTTAGTCAAAACAGGGTTTCTCTGTGTAGCCCAGGCTGTCCTAGAACTCATGCTGTAGACCAGGCTGTCCTTGAATTCACAGAGGCCCATCTGCCTCTGCCTCCCCAGTGCTGGGGTTAAAGGTGTGTGCCACCGCTCAGCATAAGCCATCATTTTTTTTTTAAGATTTATTTATTATGTATACAACATTCTGCCTCCATGTATGCCCACATGCCAGAGGACGGTGCCAGATCTCATTACAGATGGTTGTGAGCCACCATGTGGTTGCTCAGAATTGAACTCAGGACCTCTGGAAGAGCAGCCAGTGCTCTTAACCACTGAGCCATCTCTCCAGCCCAAGCCATCATTTTTCAATAGTGTAAAAAGTTAACACACACATATACACACTCGGGGCTGGAGAGATGGCTCAGAGGTTAAGAACATTGTCTGCTCTTCCAAAGGTCCTAAGTTCAATTCCCAGCAACCACATGGTGGCTTACACATATACACAATCCAAAGACAGAAAAACCAAACCATATTCACTTAGTAAGATTTTGTTTAAATGACTAAATAACACATTACCTTTTCAGCTGGTACCAAATCAAAATTGACACTAAATTCTCCTAAAATCAAGTCAGCAAATTCATCATCCAAATCTGCAACCTGTGAAGAAAGACAAACTTGCATAACTTGCATTTAGTGTCATCCTTAGCTAGCAACTTTACAAGCGTGCAACAGAGAGATCGTTCAAGGCAGTTGGATACCCTGCCATGCACAGGTCAAACAACTCTTTACACCTTTTGAAAACACAATTTGGTTTTTGTTTTCATTTGTTTTTGCTTTCCAAAGAAAAGGAAAGTGGGAATTGAGAAAGCACTGTTAATCTCCTAAAGTCAGAAAGAGCCAAAGATGGATGCAATCACATTATCTGCTCAGTGCCCCAAGAGAGTGAAAATGCCTAATGCACAACAGACGATATTCATAAAAAGGACTGGCAGTTAGAGGATAAGCCAGGGGACTTTTCGTCCATAACATGTGTCAACCTCAACTCCTCTAACATTGTGAACACATAATGATCATCAGATTTCACATGATTCCCAACTGAAAGATCTAATCTGATTCCCATACTGACTGAAAAAGAACATTTCACTTGACTGAAAAATTGTCATTTTTCCTTCCATAGAGTCAGGGCATCACCTCAACAACACAAATCCAGTTACCTAGTTTGTGCTTCTCACAACAATCTGCCAACAGAAACAGTATTTCAGCTGACAGCTAATAAAACAGGCTGGGCACAGTGGCGCACACCTGTAACCCCAGCACTGGGGAGGCTGAGGCAGGAGGACTGAGAGTTTCAGGACAGCATGGGCTAGAAAGCGAGACACTGTCATAAAAAAACAAAAACAGATCATAATCCTAAAACAATTTTAATTGTGGGTGATAGTGCAAAGGAGAAAAACATTCACACCGGGTGGTGGTGGCGCATGCCTTTAATCCCAGCACTCCAGAGGCAGAGGCAGGCGGATCTCTGTGAGTTTGAGACCAACCTGGTCTACAGAGCGAGTTCCAGGACAGGCTCCAAAGCCACAGAGAAACCCTGTCTCGAAAAAAAAAAAAAAATTCACGCTCGACAAGAAAAACCAATTGTAAGTGTAGTGGACATAGCAGAGACAAGTCTAACTGGCCTGGAAAGCAGAAAGTTGAACGTGAGGTTAAGGCTGGTTTCTGCAACTGGACCCCCTAGAAATGTCCTCCTACTACCAGCCTGTGCAGACTTCATCACCACTCTGTTTGGTAACTCATAGGACTAATTAATACTGGCACTTTCCCGTGGGGAGCTATACCAACCCCACTTTCTCAGAGACCCTGATGAAAGGACAAAGGAAACTGTAGCTCTGTCCTTGTCCTGGAGTGGACTTGGCAAGGCCAGCCTGATGCTAGAGCCAGTGCCTCAGGAGTCAAGGTTGCAGCTTCTGGGGACCTGACTCTTCCCCCTGTGCTGTGGTTATCAGTCCTAAGGCAGCTGTGTCTGAGGAGCCCTATGTTCTCTTTGCCAACATTGTCTGACTTAGCTCTCTGCTGATGATGCCCATATTTCACCCTGCAAGTGGTATATAAAATGCTGTACTTCTTAATAAACTTGGGTAGCATAAGACAAAATTTGTGCAGGCCTCACAAGCCTAGTTTTTATCTTCTCTGTTTCTCATGCCGTGGCACCACCCCATCAGGACCCTGCCACTGCAGAACAACCTGCTGGTCCAGGTCACTTTCCTCTTAGGGCTGTAGTGAGGATCTATTCATACTTTTTAATCATACTTTCAGAACATGCAGTAAGTGGCCCACAAGTATTAGCTATTATTATCCAAAGATGCCCTAAGACACAGAAAGCTGATTCTAGTTCACACTTACGGTCTCAGTTTAAGATAAATTTCACTGTGGTTCAAGTTTTACCATCATAGCCTCTTTAAAGCAGTTTGCCATCATAATCATTTTTAGGCATAGCTTAGTAGTATTAAATTCATTTGTATTATTGTTATACAATCCCCGAGCTGTTTCAATTTGTACACCCAAAGCCTACGCAACTCCCCACCTTCCCCCTCTCCCTCCGCCGAGCCTCTGGCAGCCACCATTCCACTCTGTGTCTCTGGATCCCTCACAAAGTAGGCACGCAGCACTTGTAGCCCGTGCACTTCACTGAGCACTGATGCACCTGACGGCAGAACTCCCCTCCCTTCCATGGGAGAGTAACAGTCTACATTCTGTTGGTCTGCTCATCGGTTAATGTTGACCTGTTAACTGTTGAGTTGTTTCTGCATTTGTCTACTGTGAATAACACTACTAGGGATGGGGTGGTTTCAAGACACTGCTTTTAATTCTTTGGATGCACATACCCCAAATGGAATGTCTGGAGAAGCCTACATTTGGTGTTTCCCATATGGTTTCTTTCTTTATTAAGGATGTGTTTATGTTTATTTTATGAGTACGAGTATTTTGTCTGCATGTATGTATGTGCACCACATGTGTGCCTGGTGCTTGCACAGGTCAGAAGAAAGTGTCAGATACTTTGGAACTGGAGTTACAAACACTTGTTAGCCTCTGTGTCGGTGCTGGGACTCAAACGTGGGTCGTCTGCAAAAACAAGTACTCTTAACTACTGCCATCTCTCCAGGCCCTCCTATATGGTTTTCTATTGTAACCCTATCACTGTATTCCCACTGCAGTATACAAGGATTACATTTGCTCTACACTCTTCAGTACATACTTGTGGGGGTTCTTGTTTGTTTGTTTGTTTTTGGTAGCTAATGCACTTGAGACGATCTTGTTCTCTAAATTGTATCCACATTCATACATTCACACAAAGATATTTATACACACATATAATCAGCACCTGTTATTAGCTACTGATACCTCATTCTCTTAGTGTACATCATACACTATCATGTCCTAGTAAAAATCAATATGTGCAATTGTGTTTTGGCTACCCACCTAGATTAGAAGATCCTTCTTTATGCCTACAACTGTTCAGTATTAAAATTGCACACACACACATACACACTCAAAAAGGAACAAATTATGTGTCCAATTCATGATCAATGACAATTCTGCTCCTGTTTTTTTATGCCTTATTAATCTAGAGAAGCAGGTCCAGACCAGGCATGGTGCATACGTCTTTGAACCCCAGTACTTGGAAGGCTGAAGCAGGCAGATCTGTGAATTCAAGGATGCCTGGTCTACAAGGCAAATTCCAGGCCACTAAGGACTACATTAAAAAAAAGAAAGAAAGAAAAGGAAGCAATGTAGCAAAGTGGGTAGCAATTTGAACTGATCTGATACTAAGCTGAGTTCAGATCCAGCTCCGCCCTTCATTAGCTGTAAACCTTTTTAAACACTGTAAGCATCTGTCTCTGACTCCTTCTCTGTAGAGTGTGGATGAAACACGGATTTGAGACTAAGTGCATGTACAGCACTTAACCCAGCAAACACCAGGCCCTCAATAACCACTATCTCAATACCAGTCATTATTATATTCATTATAAAGTCAATGAATACTGTAAGATATAAATGGCAAATAATTTCTCTAAATATATATCGACCTACATAAGACAGACATTAGAATACGGTGTCTCTGTCTTTTTTTCCTTGGAGACAGGTCACTGTAATTCCAGGTTGGCCAGGAACTCACTATGTATCCTGGGTTGGCCTTACACTCGAATCCATCCTCCTGCCTCAATCTCTGAAGTACTGGGACTACTATAAGAATACAACAGAGTAGCCAGGCGGTGGTGGCGCATGCCTTTAATCCCAGCACTCAGGTGGCAGAGGCAGGTGGATCTCCATGAGTTCGAGGCCAGCCTGATCTACAAGAGCTAGTTCCAGGACAGGCACCTGTCTCAAAAATCAAAACAAAACAAGAAAAAAGAATACATCAGAGCACCACACAACACTGAAAATAAAGTGTTACTACAGGTACCTACAGTGACCAGTCTCCATCAAAATATAAAATAAGAAAATACAAACAATACTACTCCACTTATAAGGAGAGAATATGGGTAGGACAAGCCTAAGCTAAGGCTGAACTTTCATTATTAATATATAGTATAAGAAGGAACGCCGGAGAGCTGAGAGTTCTACATCTGGATCCAGCAGGAAGAGAAAGTCACTGGGGTTGGCTGGAGCATTTGAAATCTCAAAGCCCAAACCAGGTCGTGGTGGCTCCTTTAATTCCAGCCCTCAGGAAGCAGAGGCAGGCTGATCTTTGTGAGTTCGAGGCCAGCCTGGTCTACAAGAGCTAGTTCCACCTCAGAGAGAGAGCTACGGAAACAAGCTCCACCGGGAGCAGAAGCCAGGAGCAAACCCAGCCCTCAGAGCCAACCCAGTCTCCTGGGACACTGATTGAGCCAACAACCTGACTCAGAGTCCGCGACCTCCACTGGAACCAGAGTGGGACTGAACCAGTACCAAAGATAAAGAGAGAACAAGCTCCACGAGGGGCAGAAGCCAGGAGCAAACCCGGTCCCATGAGCGGATCAAGATTGACCCAGTGACCAGATACAGAATCATCAATCACCACCAGAACAGGTCTAACTCCAAGACAGGGACTTCTGCAAGAGGAGATCCAGACCAAGATTTACAGAAACAGATCAAAGCCAGCAGCCTAGACCAAAATAGGCTTGAGACAGCAAACTCCAAGGGACCAAACCAAAACACAGGAGCACTGAGTTACCTCCAGAAACAGGAATAACCAACAGGGTAACTAGAACTGTGACACTGACTGTACTACGAGGAAAACCATCTTAGCTTTCGATCTACTGGCACCTAGGAGATTATTCAACAGAATCTCAGACAGCACCAACCAAATCTATTAGAGGAAAAGATGAGTAGAAAAGGTAAGATCACAAGCTACACCACAAAGAGCAACACAATACCAGTGAAACCCAAAGACCCTAAAAAAGTAAGACCTGAACAGCTAAATATGGATGACCCAGAAGAAAATGATCTAAAAAATAACCACAAGAGAATATATGAAATTATTAAAGATGAATTGAGAAATTACCTTAAAGAAATGGAAGAAAAAACAAACAAAAAATTGCAAGATATCTGCAAATCACTTAAAGCAAACCAAGAAAAAGAACTCAAACATATAACAGAAACTATTCAGGACCTGAAAACTGAGATAGAAAAAATAAAGAAAACACAAGCCGAAGGAATTATAGAAACAAAAATCATGAGGAAAAGAACAGGAACCACAAATGCAAGTACGAACAACAGAATACAAGAAATGGAAGAAAGAATCTCAAGCGCGGAAGATAAAATAGAGGAAATAGACTCATCAGTTAAAGAAAACATTAACTCTAACAAAAGCTTAACCCAAAATATCCATGGAATATGGGACAACATAAAAAGACCAAATCTTATAATAATAGGTATAGAAGAAGGAGAAGAAAGTCAACTCAAAGGCACGGAAAATTTATTTAACAAAATCATAGAAGAAAATTTTCCCTACCTAAAGAAAGATATGCCTATGAAGATACAAGAAGCTTACAGAACACCAAATAGACTAGATCAAATAAAAAAAGTCCTCTTGCCACATAATAAAACACTAAACATACAGAGTAAAGAAAGAATATTAAGAGCTGCAAAGGAAAAACGACAAGTAACATATAAAGGTAGACCTATCAGATTTACACCTGACTTCTCAGTGAAGACAATGAAAGCCAGAAGGTCATGCTCAAGCATTATGCAGACATTAAGAGACCAGGGATACCAGCCCAGGCTACTATACCCAGCAAAACTGTCGATCACCATAGAAAGACAAAACAAGATATTCCATGACAAATCTAGATTTCACCAATACCTACCCACAAAGCAGGGCCTACACAAAATACTAGAAGGAAAACTCCAATCCAAGGAAAATGGCTACACCAACAAAAACACAGACAATTGATGATCTCATTACAGCAATTCCCAAAGAAGAAAAAAAAAACACACACACAAAATAACATCAACGATGAAAACCAAATAAACAAGAGATAGCAACCACTGGTCATTAATATCCCTTAATGTAAATGGACTCAACTCACCCATAAAAAGGCACAGGCTAACAGACTGGACATGAAAACAGAATCCATCCCTCTTTGCATACAAGAAACGCATCTCAACCTCAAAGACAGACATCGTCTCAAAGTAAAAGGTTGGGAAAAAATATATCAATCAAATGGATCTAAGAAACAAGTGGGTGTAGCTATCCTAATATCTAACAAAATAGACTTCAAGCTAAAATCAGTCAAAAGAGACAAAGAAGGACATTTCATATTAGTCACAGGGAAAATCCATCAAGAGGAAATTTCAATACTGAACATCTATGCTCCAAATATAAGGGCACCTTCATATGTCAAAGAAACACTTTGAAAGCTTAAATCATATATTAAACCCCTCACACTGATAGTGGGAGACTTCAACACTCCCCTCTCACCACTGGACAGGTCAATCAGACAAAAAATGAACAGAGAAATAAGAGAAATAACATATGTTATGACTCAAATGGACTTAATAGACATCTATAGAATATTCCATCCAAACAGAAAAGAATATACCTTCTTCTCGGCACCTCATGGAACCTTCTCAAAAATTGACCACATACTCGGTAACAAAACAAACCTCAACAAATAGAAAAAAATTGAAAAAAACCCAATGTACCTTATCACCATGCTTTAAAACTAGAAGTGAACAGCAATACTAATTCCAGAAAACCCAAAAACACATGGAAATTAAACAGTGCTCATCTGAATCATCAATGGGTCAAGGAAGAAACAAAAGGGGAAATTAAAGACTTCCTAAACTTCAATGAAAATGACCACAGAACATACCCAAATTTATGGGACACAATGAAAGCAGTGTTAAGAGGCAAGTTCATAGCACTAAATGCCTACATAAAGAAGCTGGAAAAATCCCACACTAGTGAATTAACAGAACATTTGAAAACTTTAGAAAAAAAGAAGCAAACTCACCTAAGAGAACTAGATGGCAAGAAATAATCAAATTGAGAGATGAAATCAACATAATAGAAACAAAGAAAACAATACAAAGAATCAATGAGACAAAGAGTTGGTTCTTCAAGAAAATCAACAAAATAGACAAACCTTTATCCAAACTAACCAAAAGGCAGAGAGAGAATATCCAAATTAACAAAATCAGAAATGAAAAGGGGGACATAACAACAGACACAGAGGAAATACAGAGGATCATATTTTGAAAACTTGTACTCCACAAAATTGAAAACCTTAAAGGAAATGGACAACTTTCTGGATAAATATCACTTACCAAAATTAAATCAAGACCAGATAAGCAAATTAAACAGACCTATAACTGCTGAAGAAATAGAAACAGTCATCAAAAGTCTCCCAACCAAAAAAAAAAAAAAAAAAAAAAAAAAAAAAAAAAAAAAAAAAAAAAA